>JAYJMB010025646.1:25591-37062 GCA_036873735.1 Pouteria campechiana
CTGGACGTTTTACTCTCCTAATGGGCGAGTAACATTTTTCTTTCTTCCAATCCGCGCTTCTTTGTTTTCTTCGGTTCATCATGGGTGACGGGGAGAGTATAGCTTAGCTTCCAGTTTCTTCACTTCGAATCAGGGGAGAGAGGCGGGTTTTTCTCCATACCATTTCACTGCCGCAGCTTTCTCCATCCTCCTTAGTTTCTTGTTGATTTTCACCCTTCAAATTCCAGGTTTGGTGACTTCTCCCTTGTTCCTACGAATCCTAAGTCGGTGGATTGATTTGTATTTTTCTTAATTATAATGCTGCAAATTGATTCTTTTGGGTCGGAACTCGATTCTTCTCCATAGTATACTTCAACCACCTTTGCCTTTTCCAATTTCCCTTGTAAACGCTCATGCGACTTGGTCGGATACTCGTTGTGCATGCTTCCTGTTTGACAGCTTGACTGAAAGAATCGGTTCCTCATTTTTGCTGGGTTGCAACGAATGTCACCCACTGATTTTGGTGAAGCCATTTGTTCCGGTGTCGGCAACCCAATAGCCAAATATCCATGTCCTTGGATGCGAATCCTTCATGCTGATGATCTTGACAAACTGTGCCATGCTCCAATTCCTGTTTGATAATTAGCTTGAACGAGCCTGTTGCCCATATGCCTGTTTCCTCTGATTAGGAAATTTCCTTGACAGGATAAGTATACAACTATATCATAGATTAAATTTTTTAATGAAGTTCAATAAACTGTAAATCTTTTCGGTGAGCTTTTATGTCTCTAACGAACTTTCATCATCTTCAATGAATTTTAATGAATTTTATAGAACTTCAAGACTTTTTGTGAGCTTACTCAGTAAAAAGATATTTTGTTTTTTGACCAAAAGACTGATTTTAGTCACTCATCTAAAAAGGATGTTCTATTTTATGTCAGGGTAAGAGCACGGCAAATTAAAACCAGCCCAAAGGTTGAATGATGTGTGCACAGGGAAAAAGATAAGAGGAAAAGGATGGCTTAGGCATGAAGGCTTTATATCGATGTGCTCTGAATTTGTGTATTTAACTCATATATGTTTCAGTGATATATTGTTTTTTCGATGTGCACCTCTGGATTTCCTGAACTTCGGGTTACTCTGGCAATGCGAACTCATCTTCAACGAGTTTTGAAAGGAAATCCCCTTTCTTCCGCTGATGGGAGAGTCTTTTCTACTTTTTGTCCAACAAGTCTCTCTGCAACTACCATCCAAGACCTCCTTAAGAGCGGTTTCAACCCCACTCTCAAAGCCCTAAACCGTCTTCTACTCTTTCTCTCCAGAGCCCGTCGATTTGACTTATTATGCCTTGTCTTCTCCCAAATGTCTACCAACCACTTCAACGGAAACTGCCTCACCCATGCAATCGTCTCAGAAGCCCTTCTCAAACAGTCCAGATTCACTGAAACAGAGCATTTCATCACACAGATATCAAAACACGGATTCATTCCTGGGAAGCGAGTAATTAGTTCCTTAATTAAGGGCTTGTGCTTTGCTGAAAAGGACCCAGAAAGAGCTCTTTCCTTTTTGCGTCAATGCGTGAGCAACAGTGGTATTCTTCCCTCACGTTCTGCTTTCCGCTCTTTGATTTTCAGCTTCAGTTCCATTGGTAAGATGGACAGAGCTATTGCAGTCTTGGAAATGATGGAAGATGCGAAATTCATAACCACTGTTGATAATTTCATATGCAGCTCAATGATATCAGGTTTTTGCAAAATTGGGAAGCCTGAAATTGCTATTGGATTTTACAAGAATGCTGTGGAAAATGGTTTATCTCAGCCTAACATTGTAACTTATACTGCTGTTGCGTATGCTCTGTGCAAAGAAGGTAAAATTGATGAGCTTCTGAATCTGGTTTGCGAGATGGAAAGGAAAGGTGTTGCATTAGATGCTATTTTTTACAGCAGTTGGATCTCAGATTGTTTTGGGAAGGGCATGTTTGTTGAGGCACTGCAGAGGCACAAGTTCATGGTCAAAAGTGGCATAAAAGCAGATATTGTCAGCTATACAAATCTTGTTGATGGCTTTTCAAAGGAAGGAATTGGGGAGAAGGCAGTTGGGTTCCTGAATATAATGAAGAAATCTGGTCTGACACCAAATCTGGTCACTTATACTTCAATCATGAGAGGTCTATGCCAGAGGGGAAGGCTAGAAGAAGCATTTGGGGTGTTTCAGAAGGTGGAGGAAATGGGGATTGGAGTCGATGAGGTTACATATGCAGTGTTGATTGATGGGTTTTGTAAAGCTGGTGATCTAGACTGGGCTTTCTGCCTATTCAAGGAAATGGAATCAAAAGGCATTGAGCAAGGCATTGTCACTTACAATATATTGATCAATGGGTTGTGTAAGGTTGGGAAAACTGATGAAGCCAACAAGATCTCAAGGGGTATTTTTGGTGACAACTTTACATATAGCTCATTGATGCACAGTTACATTGAAGAAGGGAATATGCCTGGTGTTTTGGAAACAATGAGAAGGTTGGAGGAAGCTGGAATTCCTGTAGATGTTGCTACATGTAATGTACTTATCAGAGCATTCTTTAAGCTGGGGAAGTATGACGATGCTTATAGGCTTTATAAAGGAATGGCTGAGATGGGCTTGGTTGCCAATTCTATTACTTCCTATAGTATGATTGACGGGTTGTGTAGATTAGGAAGGATAAATGAAGCACTTGAGATATTTTTCCATAGCTACAGGAAAGCTCCTTCCGTTGGTAACATTATGAGTTATAGTTGCATTGTTAGAGGTCTCTGTAAGGAAGGTATGGTAGATTCGGCAATTGGCATGTTTCACAAGCTCTACAAGGGAGGTCTGTATCCTGATGCTACCACCTGCATGGATTTGATCACAGCACAGTTTGAGAGAACTGGTGGAGGGAGTGTCTTGGAGTTAATTGAAGAGCTTGAGGTGTTAGACATGTATACTTATAGCTTTATTTGTAATAAGACGATATCTTTCTTGTGTACTAATGGTTCTGTTGATGCTGCTTCTAAATTGTGCATTTCAATGAGGAGGAAAGGCTTGGCTGTAAGAAGCAAGTCCTACTCTTCAGTGCTCAAAGGACTTCTCCGAAAAGGAAACCAACGTCTTTTTCAACTGATGTTGAACTTGTATATTAAAGAGTACAATCTTTCAGAATCTATGATGAAAAAGACACTATTTCCATACTTGTGCCAGAAGGACGTGAATAAAGCCCTAAACTTTGTTGATGAGAGGAAAAAGGGAATCACATCCATTGGTATATTGACAGATGCTGTTGATGCACTTATAAGGAAAGGTAGAGTAAAAGATGCACACAAGCTTGTTAGGGATGCTGAAGGAAATGGAAGGACTTTGGATGTAGTTGTTTATTCGATTATGGTCAATGGGATGTGTAAAGAAGGCCATATTGAAGAGGCATTATATCTCTGTACGAGGATGAAAAAGAAGGGAATCTTGCCAAATATTGTCACATACAATTCAGTGATCCATGCTTTGTGCCAGCAGGGATGTCTTGTTGAAGCTTTGAGGCTGTTTGATTCACTGGAGAAACATGGCATCCTTCCTACTAATGTAACATATGCTATTCTTGTAGGAGCTCTGGCCACCGAAGGGTTTTTGGAGGATGCCACCAAGCTGTTTAAGAGGATGGTTATCGAGGGTTTATCTCCAACCACTCCTCTTTACAACAAGTTGATTGCTAGTTATTGTCAATTTGGTTTAATGGACAAAGCCTTGAAGCTTCTTTCTAATTTGGAAAGAAGTTGTCTACATCCAGATGCTTTTACAGTCAGTTCTCTGATTAATTGTTGTTGTCAGACAGCTGATTTGGAAGCTGCCCTTGGGTTCTTTGGTGAGTTTAAAAGGAAGGGAGTTTTACCTGACTACTTGGGTTTCCTTAGTTTGATAAAAGGACTTTGCACTAAAGGCAGAATGGAAGAAGGAAGAAGCATCTTGAGAGAGATGCTTCAGAATGAGCCGATGGTGGAACTGATTAACAAAGTGGGTGATTGGGTCAAGATTGAATCACTAGTAAGTTTTCTCAATCTCTTGTGTGAGCAAGGACGCATTCAGGAAGCTACCAGTATCCTTGCAGAGGTAGGATCTTTGATTTTCCCTATGAAGAAATCCACGTGTAGCAGAATTCCTACAAATCTTGAGAAAAATGAGGATAGGGATTTGATTAGGGATCATGGGCATCATGATTCTTCAGTAAGTGGCATCGATTGTGAATTTTCTGAGAAATTGGCATTTAGCATCAGTAGCTATTTCAGTTTGGAGCATCTGACACCAGACATGGGCTATTTAAATATTGATATTAGTGATAAAGATCAAAATCATAGCAGTAAGAAGCATTATGATTCGAGGGAAACATTTCCGTCATGCAACTTTGATATGTATTATTCCATCATTGCATCCCTCTGTTCGAAAGGAGAGCTGAAAAATGCAAATAGAATCGCAAGGAGAATGCTTTTGGATTTTGAAGAGCCTTGTTGATCGACCCTTAATTGGTAACAAATTCAAGTAGAGGGCTAACCATCCCATGGTGTATGGCGTTCTTTCATGTTTGGATTTCCATATGTTCTTTTTGGAATTTCATTCTTCCGCTGCGTGCAATTAATCATTGTTTACAGTGTTCCTTTGGAAGCCTTTCTCAATTTCAAATCAGAAATCTGATCAGAACCATCTCTTTTTTCTCACCTTTTGCAAGCATGCATCCACAGATATTCTCTTGCTCAAGCCAAACTCCTCCATTGCCTTGTCGTTGCTCTTCCAACAAGTTCATCTTTTCAATGTATGTATCAAATGTGGCAACTTGTCAATGGCAGCTGTGTTGTTCAGTGTCATGCCATGGAAGAATGTCATATCTTTCAACATACTGATCGCTGGATATATACAGTATGTGGAGTTGGAGATCCCAGAAGTTTTTTGATGAAATGCCTGAGAGGAGTGTCGCTGCTTGGAATTCAATGGTTACTCGGTTGGCCCACTTTGGGTTAAATGAAGAAGGATTGGATTTGTTCTCTCAGATGTACAGATCAGCACTGCAACCTGATGAATTCACGTTAGGGAGTGTGCTGAGGGGCTCAACAGGTTTGACCATTTGAGGTAATGAGAGTCAGGACATCAGATTCATGATTATATTGTCAAATCCAGCTTTCATTCAAATTTGGTTGTTGGGAGCCCTCTGGCTCACATGTACTTGAAATGCAGGTGCATTGAGGAAGGAGAGCAGGTGTTTGAAGGGATGCCAACTCATATTGTTGTTGCTTGTAAATTGTCATCACAGGGGGGACTCAAAATGGAGATCCCGTGGGTGCTTTGGATCAGTTCAATCTGGTAAAAATGGGGGGATTCAGGCCAGATCAAATCACTTTGGTTAGTGCTATCGGTTCCTGCTGTGAGTTAGCCACAACTGGTCAAGGTCAGCAAGTTGACGCACATGCAATCAAAGCAGGGGCAGATTCTGAAGTCTGTGTGAAGTGGTTAACATGTATTCTAAATGCGGACATCTGGATGATTCCAAACAAGCCTTCTTGAAATTGGAAGACTCAGACAATGTGCTATGGAGTGCAAGAATTTGTGCCTACGGTGTCCACAGTCATAGGTCGGAGGCTATCAAGTTGTTTGAACATATGGAAAGTGAAGGAATCGAGCCAAATGACATTACGTTTCTGGGTTTGTTGTATGCCTGCTGCCACAGTGGCGTGAAGGAACAAGCAGAAGAAGCTCTCATTAGATCGGTGCGTGTAGAGCCTGACGCAATTGTTTCAAAGACTTTGTTGTCTGCTTGTAAGATACATAGAAATGTGAGGATGGCAAAGAAAATTGCAGAAGAGGTTCTTAAGGTCGATCCTAGAGACTGAGCTCCGTATGTGCTGCTTTCCAACATCCATTTATCTGAGGAGAAATGGGGAGATGCTGCCGAGTTGAGAGAGGCAATGAGAGAGGAAAGTGAAGCTTGGAGTCAGTTGGGTGGAGGTAAAGAACCAAGTGCATCATTCCCTATGGGCAGTCGGTCTCATCTAAAATGGAGAGAGATCCATGAATATTTAAACGAACTGATGACTGAAATCAGGTGCCTGACAGTGCTATTCTGCACGATAATGAGGTCGAAGAAGAGCATAGATTGGCCCACCACAGTAACAAACTTGCCATTGCATCTGCACTCCTGAGCACCCCCGGTAAAGCTCCGATCAGGATCATGAAGAATTTGCAATGACTGCCATGTCTCAATCAAGTTGATATCTAAAATAACTGCCCCAGAAATCATTGCTAGGGATGTCAGTAGATTCCATCATTTCAAAGATGAGGAATGTTCTTGTGCTGAGTACTGGTAATGATAGCTTAATCTGGTTACTTGTAACAATTGTTTCTACCTTCATATCAGGCATGCCTGTACTAAATATCAGTTGAGAGACTAGTTATTCATTGTTTTCTTTACCCCAATTTTTTGGGCAATGATAAATAATATTAGAATGGTTTGAGATTTAGAACTAGAGGTGTACCGTAGGTTGGGGTCAACCTGAACAGCTGTGTTGAGATTTTTCAAATTATTGAACTTGATGAAATTCCACCTTAGCTGTAAGGTAGAAAATATTTAAGATTAAACCATATAAATGTTTCCATTGGATTTAATTCTTGACCCACTGTATTATGTGTGAAATGGAAATTATAGGCAAAAATTACCCGCCTTAAATTGGAGGCGGGGGTTATTCATGTCTGTTCAAAGGTGTATGTCTGTTTTGAACTTATTTACACCTGTTCTTGGGGTCTATTGAAATTTCCAATGAAGCTGATCTTTTGACAAAGTAAAACAGGAGAGTGCAATGTTTCCAAATAACGAGGTTTGATTTCATCATGATTGATGAGTGGAGCCTTAAGGACGCCTTTATTTCATACCACAGAGAATTTTCTTAGGAGGTTGAATTAAAGCTTTTGCATCGTTGGAGCCATTTGGATTAGCGCAAAATACAATTCTATCGGTTTTTATGCTTATATTCCAAAAATAATCGGAGTAATTAACGAAGTAATTAATATTGATAATGAAACTTAGAATGTAACCGTAACATTGATTCCATTATTTCTATTTCCTTAGCCCCTCCATTATCTTGTAAACGTTTCAGATAACAGCCTACGAATCCTATTAATTCTGCTCCAGCCTAAGCCTCCATTGCTGTGTGTAAAACTCAATCAAGATGTTCCATCTTTCATCTTTTCTCTTTTTCACTTTTTGTGCTTTATTTTTCTGTATCATCAACTTCATTTATCTGTACTCCTCGGACTATTTGAACTTTTTTATGGACTATCATAAGTGTGAACGTGTATTTTTATAATTAATTATCCTTAAAAATAGTTTACAGATGGCAGCTAATTAATTAGCCATATTTTATGGCTTGCAGAACAGTACTTGTGTGGGTACCACCAGTAGTGATTCTTAGCTTGTGCAGGTGACAGGACAAATGCATAAGCGCTCTTTCCCTTTACGTGAGTAGATGAAAGAAGAATAAGAGAAAAGATAAAGGACACGTATATTGCTTAGAATTAGGAGAAAAGCAAATAATTCAAATACTAGTAACTCATTACTTCTCCTGTGCTCGAAACATGATGGGCAAGAAGGATACCATGACAGCAGCGGCCTCGGAGGGCAATATCGACTCCCACGTTGTCGGTATAGCTGAAGATGGACATCATAATCCTTGGTTGAATACCATATTGGAAGCAAAGGATGAGCAGCGAGGCGAAACCAAAACGGCACTAGAAAAACCTCGGATAAAAAAGGTGGCGGGAAGAATGCGGGAGATGGCAAAGGATTACAAGAATTGCATGGATCCACAGGTGGTGTCTCTGGGGCCTATCCACCGCAACAACAAGGAACTCAAAAATATGGAATTGCAAAAGAAAATAGCAGCGAAACGATTCGTCTCGAGCGACCAGTTCGGAATTCATGTGGCGTACCAAAAGGTTAGGGAGGTTGCCGCCAAGGCCAGAGAGTGCTACGAGAAGAGGGAGATAGACGATTTAGGAAACGACGAAGAATTCAACAAGCTGATGTTCTTGGACGGTTGTTTCATAGCGTATTTCATAGAAAAGAGCAACGAAGGAACAATCGAGCTGGAGATGGGCAGCCGCTTGTTTCGGCGCATTGTCAGCGACATTTTCTTGCTTGAAAACCAGCTGCCATTTGTAGTCCTCCACGCACTGATGGAGTGGAGATTCGGCAGCAGCAGGGCAGAACAACAGATCCTCAAATTCATTACCAGACAGACCACGCTCACCAACTTCATCTATTCTGACGGGATACCGAGATCGCTGCTCCGTTTCTGGCGTGGTCAGCGGCTTTATGTGCTGTTAGGCGGAGGAGATGATACGCCATTGCACCTCCTCGACATCCTTCGGCGTATGCTGTTGGGGAGTGCAGTGTATTGGGCAGAGGAGTTAGATGAGATGCCCAGCTACACCCCCCACCAATTCGGGTCAGTGACGGAACTCAAGCAAGCCGGGATTAGGTTTGGCATGAGCGATTCGGGCTACCTAACAAGCGTTAGATTCGTGAGGAACTTTTTCTTCCCAAAGATATTGGTGCCCGCGATGGTCATCAACGACGCCACCATATCCCATATTCTGAACTTGATAGCCTTGGAATCGTGCTTCGACAGCCTTAACGAAACGGGAGTCACCTCTTTCCTTCGCCTCATGGATTCTCTCATCAACCATGCTGCCGACGTGCAGGAGCTCCGGGTCCAGGGCATACTCCACCATGCGCTCGGCAGCGACGAGGAAGTGGCCAAGCTCTTCAACGAGTTGCCCATTGATACCGCTGGTGACCTCCCAGTCTACAGAAATGTGAAGAGACGAATCTTGAGACACCGTGACAGCATTGTAAGGGTCTCCACAGCCAGATGGCTGCACACTCATTTCAAGAACGCCTGGACGGCCTTCGCCTTCGCTGCTGCTATCCTCCTCCTCTTCTTGACTGCCGTGCAAACCATCTACACTGTCTTCCCCAAGAATTGATCAGGTTGTGTCACACTTTCCTATTTCTAAGCAAATTCTAGTTTGTTTTACGCTTTGTGCTTCCTAAAAAATTTTATTGTTTGAGGATGGATGATCGCTAAATCTACCAAATGTGCATTTCCTTTTAATATGCTTGAAGAAAACTTCAATGCTATACATTGAACATCTAAAAAACTTCTCCTCTAATCATACTAGTGAGATAAAGGTAGCGATATTATGCTAAGCTCTTACATTTTTCTTTCTCCCTCAAGGACTTGTTATTTATCATCTGGGAAGACCTATATCTATAACCACGTCTTTTACTGATGGATTGAACTGATTTTTTTTTTTTGGATCAGATGAGCTTAGACCAATGTCTATCTCTAGTAACTTCAACATTCTCTCATATGTTGAGCCTTCTAGTTTGCTTTCATCTGATAGAAGACGATGCTTGGTTTTAGTATACCCAATTCTTTATTGGAGTGTCAAGTAGATGATACATATCTCTTAATTACAACCTTAGAACAAGGGCAATTGAAAAAAAAAAGTTGTAGTTACAACCTTAGAAGATGAAACAGGCAAACATTTTGAAACGAAAGCGGATCCTAACGGAGGTCTTTCTCAAACGGACCCATGGCTTTGCTTTAAAGTTGCAATTTGAGAAATTAAGCCAAAACAATTGTGTTCATCACATTTTGACACGTGGATTTAATACACTTTTATGGTGAACTCAGATCCGTTGATGTCATGTTTTTCGTACTTTATATAATAAATTTACAAAATAATATAAATATCGAATTTTTATATTGCCTAGATACATAACCATAAAAAAGAGCACAAAGTCATTACTTTCTCATCTTAAAGTTTATGTAACTATTTCATTATGTCGAAATTTTTTAATTTTAATTTAATAATATATTTTCATATGAAATTTATGAATTTACTTAACTTTATAGGATTTAGAAATTTGAAAAATACTATCATATAAAACTGGCGGTTGAGATATATATATATATATATATATATATATATTTAAACAATGTTGATGTTCAGATTTTGACTATTTATAAATATAATCAAATTCATAAATTTATTATAAAATATAATATTATTGTTAGAAATGAGAAATTCAATACAACAAAATAATTTTATAGACTTCATCAAGAGGAAATAAAGGTTTTGGATTATTTTTATTTTTATTTTTATTTTATTTAGTCAATATTATAACATGTTAATACTTCTATTATTTTATAATAAAAAGCAAAACCACATCAATAGATCTGATTCAAGTATGGAAATTGTTGAATTTATATATATTAAAACCCGGTAAATATAACTCGTTTACAAGTGTTGGTTGCGGAACAAGTTCGAAGAAGAAGACATGCGTCCATTATAACTCGTTTTAAAACAGACTGAAAAACTACATCCCATGCATTTTTCTCACTTGTCTTTCCGTATTTATTCGCTCTTAATTTCCATGATTTACAGCCAACAGGAAGCTGGATATGCAGCACTTTTAATTGCATATGGTTTGCTTGAAAAAGCGACTTGTGCAAAGGAAAATCCTATCCATTTCTAGTTTCTACTATCCTTATGATATACAAATGGCATGAAACTTTTTCACTCTTCTAAAAGGAAAAGAAAAATGATGTCAACGGGTGATACAAAACGTGTTATCTGAACAAAGCAGTTATTCCTCGTCCTAAACATATATAAAAATGCAACTCGGGACGCCTGAGACTCACTTGGATGCAATCTTGTATATTATTAACAAAATGATCAACTTTTGTAAGCTAATTTCTCTATTTATATACACATAGATGATGATTTAATTAAACTTTCACTAAAATTTTAGTGGAATCTTTGTATTTTAGGCCCACCATGATGATTAGATGAAACTAAATCCAATTATAATGGTTAGGATCCACTTTCATGGTCAATTGATAATGGAAGTCTTTATGACCAAGTTTTGTTTGGAACCCACTTTGATAATTGTATGAAATTTGAGCTGATTATTAATCTTATTACTATTCTTTTACCTATAAATTCAAAAATAATTTTAATTAAATATTCATGTGGGCCACAAAATTGAGTTATTTACGAGTGCATATCAACTCGTTAAAATTGTTTCATCATTAAATAAATTCATATACTTTTAATTAATCCTTTAGACTTTCTAGAATATTCATCCCATCCAAAAGAATAATTGTATGAAATTTTATAATATTTTAATACTTGAGTAAATTTTATAATTTATACATATTGTTATTTTTTGAAAGGTGTGGCCCAATATAACACGCGAGATGTTGAAAATAAGAAAAAAATTTATTTTTTTAAAAGTGATAAGTTGAGGTGAGAAAACTTGACGTTGAAATGAAATGTTGCACATATAGATGAAGTGCATGTGAGTGGAATATCATTATACAAAGGAAAAACATATATGAATGAGTGGTGCATGAGTGTTTATTGAAAAAAAA
>JAYJMB010025657.1:0-38903 GCA_036873735.1 Pouteria campechiana
CCCCCCCCCCCCCCCCCCCCCCCCCCCCCCCCCCCCCCCCCCCCCCCCCCCCCCCCCCCCCCCCCCCCCCCCCCAGCTAGAAAATGTTCGAAAATAAAACACAACATACTAAACACAAAAGTTTATAGTAGTTTAGCCTGAGCTGGATTCCTATTCCACTTTCTAAGACAATCTCTTTTATTGTCTTAGGTTTCGTTAACACTTTCCAACCAATAACAAGTTGGTTTTCATGAGCGTACCACAACTCTTATAATTAATAGCAAGTCTTTCTTACTTGCTGAAACCAAACTACAATGCTACAAGCCTTTTGTTTGCAGAAACAGTAAAACAATAAAACTTGTATAAAGAAAGGTGCCTCTTACTTAGGTTAATTTATACACAATAAAGAACAAATGAATAAACAGATTAGCAATGAACTTTAATAGTTCAGACTCTTGAAATTTTGAAGATGATGGTTTGTTCAAGCTTGATTCAAAGTGATGCATGGCTGGAGTTGAAACTAAGTTTGAAACAAAACTTTTGATCTTAGAGTAAATTCAAGTTAAGCTCTTAGGAAATGTCTAACTGTTGCTTTCAGTGACTTGAGCTTCTATTTATAGCCTTTGAAAGGAAGTAAAGCCATTGTAATATGCTTTTGTTGAGGTTTTGACCATTTTAGAAGACTTGTAATTCACACAACTAAAAAGCTAACCAAAGCAACTTTAGAACTTTAAAAATGAGCTTTAGAACTTTGAAAGTTGGGTGAGTCATGTCAGTTACAATTGCAACATTAAATACAGACATCTGAAGTAGAGTCTTCTTTCCTTTGAAGGCTACCGAGAGAGGGAAGCTTGGTCCAAAGAAGCTTTCAGACCTCTAAAACTAGGGGGATGCTCTCTGTAAAAATTCCTTTGAAGACTGGCACTCTCAACTACTACTAATGGCTACATTTTTCAGGCTTCTAAAATCCGACTCTTCCTCTGAAGAAGCTTCTAAAATTTATCTCATGCTTGAAATGTATCCAGAAGATGTTTAAAAACTTTGAGAGAAGGATTTCATCCTCTGAGGATTCTTCTGAAATTGTTTTCTACTCAATCTTATCTTCAGGCTCTTCTTGAGACCTCTAAAGTGGCCTATGAAGTATCCTTTCAAATCTAAAACACATTTCAAACTTCTCTAAATCCTTTGAAATGTCATCTGAAATCCAAAACAAAAATTCAAACTTCTCTAGATCTTCTGAAATGTCCTCTGAAATGCAAAAGTTATTTTCTTGAGTCTTCTAAGTTATCCTCTAAGTTGCAAAACTTGTTTTATCTTCTGCATTTACTTATTTTTTTCCTTTGATACTGGATTTGTGATATGTGTAACTAGTTTATTCAAGTTTTTACATTTCATATCACTTTAAAATTGATTTCCTTGTGTATTTTCTTGGTTTTATCATTCTAACTCTGCAACACTTGGAAATTAATATGTTAGTACTTCACTTTCTCACTCATGTGTTTGCTCATCATTAAAACTTAGCTAATGCATCACATTCATCATCAAAATCAAGTTAAGTAAAAGGGTTAGACTTAACAATATGCACAAAGAAAAAGAAGTTTGACAAGTAGAGAGAAGTTATTGAGCTCAAACTTTTTAAATATTTAACATTCAAAGTCTTAAAGCTTTTATCTTCATACATTCATTGATTAAAGAACTCAACAACCAAAGGGGAGCTTCATGTCTTCAAAGTAGCACTTGATTCGTGTATCATCTACTAGAATTAAAGCTTTCCTCCTGCACTTGAAAGAAGCACATCAAAAGTGCAAATCTTAATTTTCTTCTTTACTTGCTATATAGGCTTGGTTGATATTGGAGAACAAGTCCAAGAAGAACAAGTTGGATTATTAGAGCTATGTCTCACAATCATCTTATTGAGTTGTATTCACACCCCCTAGAGTTGGAATTTAGACGAGTGCATTAGCACTGAACTGTATTGTGATTGATATAGTGGAACCAAGACACAAGAGGTGTATGCTTGGAAAAGTAGCATAGAGAGGTTATCTCAAACTACTATACATTGTGCCTGATATTTATGCTTACTTTTAATTATTCACATACAATCATTCACTGCAATTATCTCAACAAATTATTTCAAATGAGGAAAATTAATTACCTAGGGTTCAAGTAGATTTTTTTAATTAACCTAATCCACCCCTTTCTTCTTTGGTTGAGGCTAGCAAATGGACCAACAAGTGGTACCAGAGCAAGCTACATAAATACTTTTAGAGATTCAAAGGGCTAACCCATCATCTTCATCCCATGTATTTATCAAGTGGCACTCATCTACCTGGTCACCCCTATTCAGTGGAATCAACTTTATATACTGAAAGTTAAGGATGAAGCAATTCATCATGGCTAGTGATATGAAATTATGGAAGGCAATTGAAGTGAGAGTAACACTCCCTGAAACAGGCATTGGCACATGGATAAAGGAAGACACCACTAGAATCCAAAATAATGCCAAAGCGATGAACTAGCTATTTTGTGCCCTATCAGCCACCAAGTTTGATAGAGTTTCATTATGCACCACGACCAAGGAAATATGGGACAAACTTATCCCTATTTATGATGGACCTTCTCAAGTCAATAGAACTAGGAGAAGTATTCTTATTAAAGAATTGAAAAACTTTAGAATAAAGGAAGGTGAGAGTACTTTGAAATGTATGCAAGATTTTCTAAAGTTGCTAACACATTTAAAGGTTTAGAAAAAGAAATTTCAAACTCACAGCAAGTAATGAAAATTCTTCAAGCACTCTCATAATCATGGAACCAAAAGATCACAACCATTGAGGAAGTAAAAGACATAAATAGGTTCAAGGTTGATGATGATTAGCTCGCTCATGTCACATGATCTAGTCAAGAGTAAGAGAGAGAAACTCAGTAAGAAAAAGAGGACCATTGCCTTGAAAGCAACAATGAAAAGAAACAACAAATCCACCTCACAAATTGATGATGAAGTTGTACTGATCATAAGAAAGTTCAAGAGGTTTATTAAAAGCAATAGAGGTAATACTTCAAGAAGACTATCAAGAATGGATAAAACTAGGAAAAGAGAATTGTCTCAATGCTACAAATGTGGGGTATTGGACATATGCAGACATAATATCCAAATTAAGACAAAGTAAACTAGAAAGAGAAAGATGATAAGAAAAAAAAAGAAATAAAGGAATGGAATTTTAGAAAACCATACAAGAACAAGACACGTGGAATGTACGTAATGAGGATGATTCATCCTACCTAAGCTCTAGTGAAGAAGAGGAGCAAGAAAACATTAATGTCGCTCGAATATGCTGCATGACACAAATAGAGAGTGATGCCTAAACCCACATAGCAGCAGAAAATCAAGTGGAGAAGCCAAGTAACATTGCTGAAACTAAGGTAAATTTCTGCTAGTCATATACTTCAGACACTACCTCCACTAGTTCTTGTAATAGATGTGATATTGTTGAAGAATTGCAACAATCTTATAACTCACTCTTTATAGAATTTTTTTCAATTGGTCAAAAATTTAGCCAAGAAAAGAGGTATTTTGATGCAATAGTTAAAGTCAATGCAAAATTGGATAAACAAAATTTATCCCTTTAAAAGGAAATAGACCATTTGAAGAAAGAAATTAAAATCTTGAAAAGTGTATTAAACAAAATTCAAACCTAGGAGAATCAATCACCAAGCTATACAAAGCAATAGAAGAGGGCTTGGATGTGAGGAATCAAGTGGTGAAGAACCAATGAACCTAAAAACTTTATTGGATGGACCAAAGGAATAAATATTACATAAGAGATGGGGAACTATTTGCAAATTAGATTTCTAGGCCATTCATAGGTGAGGAAATAAAACTAATATTCACCTAACCCAAACCAAGCACTAAAAAAACTTTATACAAGTGTCATTTCTATAAAATGGTTGGATACAAAGTATATAATTGTTATGCAAGAAAATTGCAAGACAATAACATTAAATTAAATTGGAGACCAAACACAAATATCCATTACCCATGATTTTGTCAGCATTATTCTATATGATTTTGATAATAACAAAACTTATATTAAGATAAGAAACCTGTATGCTTAAATCTTTAACAATTATATGTATGATTATGAATTGATAAATATTAATTAACATAAATACATAATTATGAATGTTTAATTACACATGCATATAGTCTTCACTTTATGGTGCACACATCATGAACATTAATTAATCTTTATTGCATAACTCTACTAAATCATATTAAGCACCATAATTACTTAAGCTTTCATGTTGTGCATTTAATAGAGATGTATAGTATCCATGCTTCACAAAATATTATAATCATATGAAGATAAAATACATTCTAATATTATATGTGAAAGCTAATAACGTAGTATGTGTAGAAAAGTTCAAGTGCAGGATCATGATCATGTGCAATAAACTGCCACAACTATCTGCTACGTTCCAAATGAGCTAAACTGATAAAAATCATGGAAGAAGAAAAAAAAAGCAGAACACAAGCAACAAAAAAGGTTGCAATTGTCTAAAAGAAGCTTCCATGAACAAAAGTAATAGGAGACAAACAAGGCTTCAAAGATGCACTACAATAAGCTTGTATTGTTTGTTAAATATGTTAAATATAAAGAGAAAATTTCAAGAGTTAATGTGAGACAAAGAAGTTGAAGGTGAAGTCATAGTCAAAGGGTATAAAGTTGTTCGAGAGACTCAAGCCATCTACACTGACTAGACAAAGCTTGTTTGAGATGAAGAAAGAAGAAAATGCTTCATCAAATACTCAGACAAAGGAAGAAAGAAGAGATTGCTACCCAGATAATTATGCACAAAGAGAAGAAAACTTTGTCTGATCAGCAGAGTTAGAAGAATGGATTTATCTCAGGACAAAAAGGCAACTTGAATAGATAAGGGAGTGTAACTTTAGCTGAGCCAAGACACATACCAAGAATGAAGAAATAAAGAAGTTGCAAGAACAAACCTCTCTGTTGCTTGAAGTATGCAGAACAATTGAAGAAGTTCACTTCGTCTACAGATCAAAAGTTTGTCCGTTACTTACAATGGATAAAACATCAGCCAAAGCAGAAGACGGAGTCTGCACAATGAGCATAGATGAAGCTAAACAAACAAAGAGCTACTTGGACCAAAATGGGCTTCAATAAACAAAGGCATGATCGTCTACAACTTACAATAGATAAACCCATGCGACATGCGGAGTACTCTGTCCAAGAAAAAGCTGAACATAGTTCGTCTATCACTTATATGAGACAAATACTACACTTTGTCTGTTCGAGTATGTTAAAGCGAGCTTTGTCTGCCACCTCCAAATGACAATGAGGAACAAAAGGAGAATACTATACTTCGTCTATTAGAGCAAGACAAAGCAAACTTTATCTACCACCTCCAATAGACAAATGAAGAACAAAGGAAAAATATCTCACTTCATCTGTTTGTATAGAAGGAGAAGTTTGTCAATCGATCAGTCCAACTTTGCCAGCACCACCCAGAGTTAGATTATTATTTACAACATACAAAGCACATACATGAAGGATCAACCAATAGACAAATCTCCTAGAGGAATTCAAGCAGATAAAGTAGACTTTGTTTATCAGTTAGTTCAACTTCATCTATGCTATTCAAAGTTCATTTGCTACTTCCAATAGACAAATAACTCTTATGGAAGCTCAACTGATAGACAAATCTTTGGAAAAATTCGTCTATAACTTATGGTAGACAAATGTAGGTAGAGAGAGGCCATGACTTATCAGAGAAAAATTGATTTACGTGACTAGTATTCAAATGGCATTTGCACTAGTGTCAACATTGTGCAAACTTATATCAGTCACCATTTTTGGTAATAAGCAGTGTTGCATGGTCTTCAAAGTTGTACAACAGAGAAAAATCAGAAAGACCTGCACTTTGACAACAGAGAATTCAAATGGTCTTATTCATTCAATGCTGCTCTCGTTTTTGCATTCAACAAAACCCATCTTCTCCAATGGTCAAAAAATATGAAGAACCATTTAAGGAGAAAAGGTAGGATGATTCAAAGGTGAAGGAATACTTTTCAGATGACCTAACCCTTATGCAAATCCTTCCACCCATGGCTAAGAGCTTAAACTTTCATATCCTTATGGCCATTGTCATTACATTATGGGAAGATATTTTATATTACATAGAGCTGAAAGAAAGATCAATTCTTTCCCTATGCTTGAGAGAAACACTAAGTAAAAGTGTATAAGTTTTTTGGTAAACTTGAAACCAGAGAGTTGTTGGTGAGCTCTAGAAAATCACATTGTATGAGTTATTGGTGACCTTTGAAAAATCAACGAGTTTGTTAGTGATCTTTGAAACCAGTGAATTTTCTCATGAGCTCATGAAAACTAAAAGAGTGCTGGGAGCACTATGTATTTCCATTATATGGGGTATAGTGGAACCCAAGGCATAATGAGTATATGCTCTTAGAAAGGTGAATGTAGGGATGGGGTCTTGAACCACTATAAAAATTATCTTATTTGTGTGTGTATGTTTGCTTATTTGTTTTATTCTTCATACATTTTATTGTTTCTATTATTCATTTTTCATCAAACCACACACAAGCACGAAAAGAGCAAAATGATAAAGTTAAGTAATGAATTTTTATTTACCCAATTCACCCCTCCTCTTAGGTTAAGTCATCCTATGGGAACCTAAAAATTCCACTAACAAAAAATGGAGCCATTGCTTAGGGACTAAAGAGGTAAAAAGAAATTTGCTTGAGATTATTGGTAAGCCTCAAAGCTACTGTAAGGCATACATAGTTCTTGCATAGTAAGTGTTCAAGACACATGACCAGTAACCAAGATTTGTTCCAAGAATTAAAGCCTTCAATGGAGGCACTATGGCTTTTGGCAATAATGACAAATGATTCATTAAAGGGAAAGATAAAGTTTATGGTTTCACTAACACATGCATTAAAGATGTTTTATATGTTGCTAAACCCAAACATAATCTATTAAGCGTTAGCCAACTATAACTATATGATAAAGGTTATAAAGTCATGTTTGAATCATTAATATATTACGTGCTTGATGTAGATGACAACATTCTTTTTATTGGCAAAAAATGTGGAAATATATATTTGGTCTATGTTGATAAACTCATTAGAAAATGCTTGATTGTTGTTAATGATAGAAAGAAAAAAAATAGAACAATATAGGAAATGGTTTGGACCATGCGCAATGAAAGTAATCTATCCAAGATTTTGGGGAGAAGTGGTTAGCACAACTTGTCATGTGCTTAACTGTGTGACCATTGGAGCCATTCTTAATAAGACTCCATATGAGCTTTGGAAATGAAAGAAACCAAATGTATCTTACTTTCATTATTTTGGTTGCACTTGTTATGTGCTAAATAATGGAAAAGACAATCTTAGTAAATTTGATCCATGGAGTGATGAAGTAGTATTTCTTGATTACTCATTAAATACAAAGCATATAGAATTTTCAACAAAAGGATTCAAGTAGTTGAAGAGTCTGTGCATATCACCTTTGATGAATTTGGACTAACCCAAGAAAGGAGCATGAAAGTGATGCAGATGATATCATAAAGAAAATGAAGAAGCTGCAATTGTAAAATCAAGGGAGAGAAGGATCTTCCAAACAAGATCATGATGCAGAGGCAGAGCTAAGTGAAGGTGATGTCCCTTTCCAACATCCTATTGACTTAAGATTTATGCATGCACATCCTATGGATTAGGTAATTGGAAATATCAATGATGGTGTGAAAACTAAGAAATTCGTGCAAATATGTATGGACACTCTACTTTTATTTCCATCATTGAGCTCACTTGCATCAAAAATCCTTTAGTGATGAAAATTGGATAATTGCTATGCAAAAGAAATTAATTCTACATCAAAGAAACAAAGTATGAAAGTTAATTCCCAAAACCAAAGAACTTTGATATAATTGTAACACAATTGATTTTTAGGAATAAACTTGATGAAAGTGGACTTATAATAATAAATAAAGCAGGATTGATAGCTAAGGGGTATTTCAAAGAAGAGGAATTGACTTTGAAAAATCATTTACCCATTAGCCAAGTTGAAAGTCATAAGAATTTTGCTTGTTTTTGCATCTCATATGAACTTTAAGTTATTTCAAATGGATTTCAAAAGTGCATTTCTTAATAGTTTTCTTAATGAAGAAGTGTGTAACAAGTATAAAAGGAGTAACATAAATAAAAATAGAACATAAATAAATATTTATCATATTGAAATGAATCAAATAATTTCTATTTTTTATTGATGTCCTCAATTAATTACACTTGTTGTGTATACATTAGATCAAAAAATTGTATGTTCATATTTCAGACTATAAGTGGTCCTAATTATATCTCCACAATGAGAGAAAATCCTTAATTAAAAGGAAAAGTATAATGCATCTTAGAGATCCAAAAATAAAATATGCTCTCTCAAACAAATGTATATTATCTTTGGGATTACCGAGCACATTACGATGGCTTGATATTTAGGAGATCGCCTCAAGCCAGTGGGTAGAGAGGATGACACAGCTCTAGACTGGGTTGCTAGATACTGGGTTAACTTAAAGAATGAGTATTTTGATCAAATTGGTTTGTCCTAAATGGAATCAAGACTGAGTGATTTCTGTTACTTAAACTGTAAGAAATCATAGAGACAAGAGGTGGTTTGTAACCCAATTGGTATATTCTGGAAGGACTCAAGACTAGGTGATCTCTATCGTGTTTACACTTGAAAGAGACCAAAAGAAAACAGGTGCTCAGCTCTCTCACAGTACCCATGAAAAGCTTAGGAAGAGTGGGCTAATTTGACTGGGTTTAACTCAGATCTCTCAATTATCCATGAGAAACTTAGGATGAGTGGGACCAAAATGACTTGATTTAGCTTAGCTCTCTCAATTGCCTATGAGAAGATTAGGAAGAATAGGACCAGGATGACTTGATTTAGCTCAGCTTTGTTAATTACCCATGAGAAGCTTAGGAAGAGTGAGACTAGGATGATTGGATTTAGCTCAACTCTCGTAATTACCTATGAGAAGCTTAAAAGGAGTGGAACCAAGATGACTAGATTTAGCTTGGCTCTCTCAATTGCCCATAAGAAGCTTAGGAAGAGTGGGACCGGGATGACTAAATTTAGCTTGGCTCTCTCAATCGCCTATGAGAAGCTTAGGAAGAGTGGGACTAAGATGACTGAATTTAGCTTCGCTCTCTCAATTTCCCATGAGAAACTTAGGAAGAGTAAGACCAGAATGACTGAGTTTTGGTCATTTGAAGTGGTGTTTGCTAAGGTTTGACCTAGTGAGTCATGACTTAGTCCTAACTTAGGTTTTTTTAAGTGAATGGATGAGTGGTGTTTTCCACTATCTTATGAAAAACTAGAAGCGGGCGATCTCCGCCGTTACCCTGTGAAAGATCATTGAGTTAGGTTGCATGAGTTAAGCCTTATTATACTTTAAGTTAATTAAACTTAATTATGATTAGTGATAATGATAATAATTAGGAATAATGACTGTCCATAATTAGTTTAAGATGATGAGTAAGGAACAGGTCATTATTTTTCTTATTTTTAGGGGCATTTTCAAGGCAACTCTGCCATTTTCAGGGTTTAATTAATGTTTAACCAGTTTAAGTATGTTTTAACTGTCCAATCTGGCAGCATCTTATTACTTATTCAATTGTGTGGGACCCATCATTACCACAATGCAGGTGAGACCCAAGTGTATACCACGGTGGGACCATGGCAGAGTACCCTCAGGCACCAAAAGAAATATCCAGCAAGCTAACAGCCTCTGGCATCAGGGAAGACAAGCTCCAATCTAGAAGAAATTTTCTATCCTCAATGAGACAAGGTGAGGGTATTTATAGGCCTGGAGAGCCTGCCTCCACTCCCTGGGTGTGTAATGTAAAATTTTCACCTCTGCTACTTGATTGTGAATTGCAAAATTCCCATGAATTTACCTTTGACTTCGCTACTTGGTAGTAGGGTGTAATTTTTTCTTCTTGATTTTGCTTTTACCTCCACTACTTGGTAGTGGAATGCAAATTTTCTAGGCCTTTGCCTCCACTACTTGGTAGTGGATTGCAAAATTCTAACGTGATTTTGCCTTTGCCTCTACTACATAGTAGTGGATTGCAACTTTTCTAGCTTGATTTTGCCTTTGCCTCCACTAATTTTTTAGCTTGATTTTGCCTTTGCCTCCACTACTTGGTAGTGGATTGCAAAATTCCTAAGAGCTCCCTGTTGAGTGGATTTGCCTTTGCATTTGCTAGTAGTTAGCAAAATCAAAGAATAATTTTTCTTAAGGCAAATTTCATAACCCCATTAAGTGTTTTGCAATGCTTTTTCCAATAATATAACCAAAAATACCATTTTTCCAAAACACTTCATAGTTTGTTAAAATCACCCGATTGCACATGTATCAATAATTTCTATCTTGAAATTTCATTTAATTCCTACTTTACTTTAGAGTACTTGGTCATATTAGGTTGTGGGACCCATCATTTCAAGTAATTTTGAATTTTTGAATCACCCACTTGATGCAACACATATATTCATGCCGTGATTTTTGAATGGTTTTGAAAAATTTACTAGTGCCATGATTTTCGAATGGCTTGAAATAATTTCCAAGATGCATATTTTCTTATTTTTGCACTATCCAACAACATTTCTCTAATTCTCTAAGTAAATAGCATTAGAGAAGATCCTTCACTGTTGCCTACTCGACTTCCGTCTGGCAAGGTAGTTGCATGGTCCCTACTTTGCTTAAACGACCTGATGGAGAGAGAGGCTTAGTTATGCTACCTCTTGTCTCACTTTGCCTACGCGACTTCCAAACATGGCTTGCTGCATGTCTAACATAGACATTTGCGGCATTGAACAGGGCATGGAGAAAGTTTTCCTGCTCTGCCAACGCGACCTCTTCCTCTTGCCTTTACCTACTCGAGTGGGTTGCATTGGGAGGGAGGCATGGCTTTCCTGCTACTTATGGCTGTATGTTGTGGATAGCTTTTCCTTGCTCCATTTTGACTATGCGAGTGAGATATTCCATGCCTTTTTGGCTTTTTCAACATTCCTTATGGAGAGAGAGTTGTTAGGATTATTATATATAATTTTGATGATAACAAAATATTTATTAAGAATATGTGGGTTTAAATTGTCAATAATCATATACATAATTAAAATTTGATAAATGTTAATTGATAATGTGAAAAATATACATAGTCATGAATGTTTAATTATGCAAGCATATATCTTTTACTTTTCCTGGTGCACTTAATCTTAGTTATCATTTTTTAATGCGTTAATTTCTTGAATCATATTTAGTAACATACTCTATTAAACTTTCACATTATGTACTTAAATAGAGATGTATATTATCCTTACTCTATAATATGTTAAAATCACATGAGGATAAAATACATTTTGATTAAATAATATATCTAAAAGCTAAAAATGTAGCAAGTGCCAAAAACTTCTAAGTGTAGGATTAAAATCGTCTGCAACCAACTGCCACAACTATCTGCTATGGTCTAAAGAGATTAAACTGCTAAAGATCATGGAAGAAGAAGAAGAAGGAAAAAGCTTTGAAGACGAGCTATAAGAAACTTGCTTTATTTGTTAAAATCCCAAGAGAAAACTTCCACAGACAAATGCAAATGATAAAAGCAATTAAAACGAAGCCATGATCAGGGAGTATAAAGTTGTTCAAGAAACTCGAATTATCTATATCGACTAGACAAAGTTTGTTTGAGACAAAGAAGAAGTAATTTTGTCAAGCACTTAGAAAATGAAGGAAAAAGAAAAAGCCACCTAGACAATCATGCACAAAAGGAAGAAACTTTATCTAATCAACAAAGTTAGAAGAATGGATTCATCTGAGGATAAAATGGCAAGAAGAAAAGACAAAGTAAATGCAACTTCAGCTGAGTCAAGACAGATAAATCAAGAATGAAGAAGAAAGTTGCAGAGGCAAACTTCATCTATTGCAGAATAAATGAGGAATATGACTTCTTCTGTAGGATCAAATTCATCTGTTACTTATAAGGGTGTGCATGGGCTTGGGTTTAGCTCGAACCCGCCCAAACCAAACTCAAATTTGGCTAGGGTTGGGCTGTGAAATCCTTAAAAAACCTGGGTTGAGCTCGACCAGAACCCAACTGAGTGGTGGGTTCGGTCCGAGTTTAGGGTTTAGGTATGTAGACCAAACCCAAACCCGGTGTCCATTAAAAAAAATAAAAATAAAAACCTAACTGCCCCAGCACGATGCCCATTCTACCCTAGCATTCTCTCCCACTCTCGTTCTACACATCCTTTCTCTCTCACAGCCCCACTCCCATTTTCGACACCGACCATCAAGTGGATGCATCATCGGCGGACGATCGATGGGCTGAGTGTTGATGGCTCTGACACCTTTCCCCTTTCCCATTCACTCCCACTCCCATTTTCGATTTCTATCTTCTTCTTTCTTCCCTAAATCACTGGAGTGGAGGGTTGAGTACATCATTGGCAAAAAAATACTGATGGCAAGGTCAAGTAACCCACTAACCATCTCTCCTCATCCCTCTCTTTCTCTCTGTTGATTTTCTGCATCATCATTGGACTGCTAAT
The DNA here is from genome assembly GCA_036873735.1 of Pouteria campechiana. Taxonomy (NCBI): domain Eukaryota; kingdom Viridiplantae; phylum Streptophyta; class Magnoliopsida; order Ericales; family Sapotaceae; genus Pouteria; species Pouteria campechiana. The sequence continues at coordinate 12,630 of JAYJMB010025657.1, forward strand.
TGCTGACGGTGAGGAAAGGAAACCCCCCCTTCTCTCTCTATATATATACATCTCTCTTCATCGATTTTGTCTCACATTTGTAACACTGGACTGCAAACTGCCCACCCCATCTGTGTCTCTTTGTCTCTCTCCCTCTCTCTCTCTGTCAATTAACTCAATTCTCTCTCCTTAATCCCCATCTCTCCCTCCCTCTCTCTCTCTCTCTCTCGCAAGATTCTCTCTCCCCATCTCTCCATATCTGTTTCTTCTCTCTCAATCTCCTCTCTCTCTCCCTCAATTCTCTCTCTCCATCTCCCCATTCTCTAGTCTGGGGTTAGTTCTGTAGCACTCATTGGGGTTTATTCTGCAAGCTACAGTTGCAGAACTTTCATATCATATATGAAAGGAATTTGAATGCTATTGAGGTTTTACTATCAATATTCTAGCTTGTATTTCACTTTCATTTTTTATTTTCTTTGCTCACCAATGTTTTTATTTAATAACTTAACCATCTGCTTGTTAAAATTTTGTTGCCTTTGTCTGCAATTTCTTAAATGGGTTTCTTTTGTTTTGCATGCCTTATCTTCTCTTGGATAGATTTGTTGAGTCTCTTTATTAAATGTTTATCTAAATTTTTAAATAATTTTATTCCTTTATTAACATTATTGCTATTGCTTTTGAATTAGTGCATAGGCATTATAGTTTTATTCTTAGAGTGGAAATGGAACATAACTAGTTTTAGATTTCCATCTTAACAGATTTTGCATAATGTGTGAAATTCTAATTATTTCACATAATTATTTTTAGATTTCACTAGTTTTAGATTTAATGTTTGGAGTGAGCAATCATAGCCCCATTTGTTGTTTAATTAATGCTATAGAATTATGATGTCTATTGATATGCATTATAGCATTGTATTAACTTGTACAGTTTATTTGTATTAATTATGATGTCTTTAGAATTGCATGAATATGTTTTAGATGGTTATTTGTATTTCTTTAACTTGTATAGTTTATTTGTTATTAGAAAATTTGGAAGAAGATATTCTAGTTTCAAATTCTCCTTTCCCAACAAGCAATTTTGAGTGTGAGCCAATGTCTAATTTTGAGTCTGAGTCATCATCTAAACGACTAAAGTCACAATTGAAGTCGGGGGTGTGGGAATATATGAAAAAATTGCCTAGATTGGTAGGAGAAAAAGATGATTATGCTAGATGTAATTTCTGTAAAGCAAAGCTGAAGTGCAATACTAAAAATGGTACTAGAAGCCTTAAAAGGCATTTAGACAATTGTGCTAAAAATAACACCAAAGGAGGAGGAAAGCAACAATTGCTGAGCTTTTCAATTTCCATAAAAGGCCAAGGTAGTCAATCTAATGATGAAAAAGAGTTATCTACTAGGAAATTTGATCAACAAGGATCTAGAAAAGATCTTGCAAGATATGTCATTATTGATGAGGTGCTTTTATTGTAGTAGAATAAAGAGGGTTTCAAAATTTACTTCATGAATTGTGCCCAATGTTCAAGATAATGTCTAGGACAACGGTGACTAGAGATGTGATAAAAATATATAAAGAAAAAAGAAAGAAGTTGAAATAGTTTTTTGTTAAAATAATGTTCAAAGTATTTGCTTAACGACAGAATTATAGACTTCCAACCAAAATATGGGATACATCTATGTGACTGCTCATTTTATTGATCAAGAGTGGAAATTCCCCCAAAAAATTATTAGTTTTAATAAGTTAGAGTCTCCACACACTGGCGAAGCAATTGCATAATCACTTGAAGATTTTTTAGTTAAATGGAGTTTACAAAAAGCTTATTTGACATTGACTGTTGACAATGCAAGTGCTAATGATGTTGTTGTATGCATTATTTGAAAATAATGCTTTTGGGTTATTTAGATTTATTATTGGATGGAGACTAGTTTCATGTGAGATGTGCTGCATATATTCTAAATATTATTGTGAAAGAAGGATTAGATGAAAATGTTGAATCCATTGACCATATTCGAAACACTGTGAGATATATTAGGAATTCTCCTTGAAGACAACAACACTTTGAAAAATGTGCTATTAAGCTAAATATTGATACAACGACTGGCCTTATGTTGGATTGCCATATAAGATAGAATTCTACATATCCCACGCTAGAAAGGGTGATAAAATTTCAAAAGGTCTTCATGTGTTTGGATGTAGAGGAAATAGTTTTCAAAAACTGGATCTTCCAACTATTGTAGATTAGGAAGTTGCATCACTTTATTGTGATTTCTTAAGGAACTTTGATGATATTATAGTTTATTTGTCTGGATCTTTATATGCAACTATTAATCATTTTTTGGTGAGCTTTATAAGATTGAGAAATTGTTATATGAAATATTAAGCAATTCAACTTCACCCCTTTATGCTATGTATATAAGGATGAAGGGACGAGAAATATTGGGGTGGGCTTGAAAAGCTCAATTTATTATTGGTTCTTGCATGTATCCTAGATCCATGGTACAAGATGGCATATATTGCATTTTATTATATAAAGCTTTATGGGAATAAAAATGCAAAGGAACATATTAAAAAGATTGATAGTGAATTTAGAAAATTGTTTCGAATTTATGGGAAAAGTTATTCTTCTGTTGATGATGGTCATGAAGTTAATCAACAAGGTGTAGTGGATGTGGCTAGCTCCAAGGTTAAAGCAAGCAATGATGATCAAGAATTTAAAAAAATTACCAAAGTAATGGTTTTGAAAATGGAGGTTGACCGATATTTGGAAGATGAAATGGAATATGATTCCCTCAACTTAAATGTTTTAAGATGGTGGTCTATGATATCTAACTATTGTATTTTGTTTCAAATGGCATGGGATATATTCACAATTCCTATTATTACAGTTGTATCAGAATCTGCATTTAGCACTAGAGGGTAAGTTCTTGATTATTATCAAAGTGCATTAGCAGTCGATGTCATAGAAAGTTTAATTTGTACACAAGAATGGTTGTACTTGGAGGGGGATCAAACAAGAGTGGAATATGCAACTAATTTTTATAGTTGTATTCATTTATTATTTCCGAAATAACTGATTTGTATGTCATCTTATTAAATAATATATTCTTTACTTTATAGGTGCAAGTTCTAGTATGAAAGCTACAATCGCCACTAATACTGTCTTAGTTTCTCCATGATGTTATGCTTGAGGTATTAAATTAAATTTCAAGTTTTACCAATTAGTTAAACATTATAATATGAAGATGCTAAAGATGTTATTTTTTTTTATGTTTGTCAAGGAAGGAGAATTCGGTTAGAAGAGCATATTTTTGAAACATAGGTCTATGTTATAAATAATTATCAAGCAATTTTGTGCTTTTAAGTTATTTTAATATGGTTTCATGTTATTATAATGGTTTGAGTGTTTGACAATAATTTAACATTATAATATGGTTTGATAGATAATATGGAATGGATGCTACTCCAGGGTACTTTTTTTTGTTCTTTCTTTTTTGCAGATTGTGCTTCAGAATGTATACCTTATTGATCCAAATTTGTTGTAAGTTCATTAGAAAATTTTAGTATGTTCTTGCTTTTTCCAATTATTTCCTTCAGTTATCATAACATCTGGACTGGTAATTTGGTTTTTCTCCTCATTCTACTATTGTGGCATTTAATGCTTAAAAGTTTTCATAGGTTTATCCTTCTATGTTGTATAAAATGGTATGTAGTGAGATATTTTGTGTTATAACAACTGGCAGAAAATAGAAATGAAGGATACTTTGAGAGATGTACATGTTAAAGGATGAAGCAAGGAGCATTTATTTCATGGTGAGAGAAGTTTTAAAAAGAAACTCTCATGAGATTTTATAAGCTAAAGGTTTTGAAACTAGTAATTTGGTTTTTCTCCTCATTTTGCTATTGATAGTACTCACTCTTACAAGCTAGATGCTGCTAATCTGAATCTTCTTGCTGATGACAATGTTGGTTTACAGAAACAAAATCTGTGTATCACTGGGATAAGGTATTTTACACTGGGATAAAGAAATTTGTTTACTCTCCTAAACCAATAGTAAAGCTGTTGTTCTATTCATTACTGAAGTTTGAGGAGGAAATTTGTTTTCTTTCGTCAACTAGTGAGAAAACCTTTGTTCTATTGACTGCTGAAGTTTGAAGAATTGCACATGTTGGTTTTCTTATTCATTTTCTGCTGAAGGAATTCTTACTGTTTTCTTCTAATTCTCATTGCAAAGTTATTTGGGTCTATGAAAGTGGATTCTTTATAGTTTTTTTATGCATTGAAAAAGGTAAAAACAAAAAAGGAGGATTTTTAGAATTTTTTTTTGAGTGAAAGGATTGGATGTAGAGGATTTACTCTTCATACTTATGCAAACACTAGCCAACGGAAGAAAGATTTTTCAACGATCAGCCTCTTTGTTTAATTTTAGTAGTTATTTTTGTCTAAATGGGTTTGGACTATTTCTTTTTCATGAGAAATGCTCACTTTTACAATGTAGCTGCATTTGCAGATGCTAAGCTTGCTAACAGTTTCTGAAGAATCATCCTTATTTGCAAATTATGGGAAATTCCATTATTCCTTCTAGGTATCGAATTAAGATTCTTCTAATGGGAAGTTACGCACAAATTATGGATACTAACAACAACACATGTGAACTGTAAGTAACTCTTTCTTTCCTTTTGAGTTCATTTACTTCAATTAAAGGTTCATTGCATTTCTGTTTAATGATTCTTCTTGGCACATCTATGTCGTACAATCGTCATTCCTTCTTCTTTATATTCATGCTAACTATGAGCCATGAGCTAATTAGTTAAGTCCACTGTGCATGTTTTGGGGCTTGAGGTACTATAAAGATAATGACTCACACATTAAGAACATAAATGTTATAGTGGTTTGGCAATCCATACCTACTCCACTCTCCAAGTCACAATTATAGACTTGGGTTCCACTAGTCAACTTAATCCCAAAGTCATAGTGGTACAAAAACTCTATTATCTGGACTTTCACTTCCAGGTAATAATATAGATGAATCACTTACAAACCTGTAATGATTCAACTATCTCTTAGTTTACAACTTAACCAAGATACAATGTACACAAATAAGAATATAATAATGAAAGGCTTACAACTAATTCAATTCTCAGGTGAGCTTCAATGCTTCTAATTGTCCAAACTTCATTCACCTGCAAAACCAAATGTAAAATTCTTTATAATCTTGATCACTTGATTTTCTATTGATCACACTACAAGAATTTTCTTCTCTGTTTTTCAACACACTTTGTTTCAACATATCTCCCCTTAATATAGATGTTTAACTATTGGGAGATAACCTCTCAAAAGAGGCTAAAGAAAGTGTCAAAGCTGCTTCATTTTTAGATCTTGTAACTGCCTACAACGGTGATAAAATCGTCAATTTTTTACCCAAAAACCATTGATGTTTTATAACAAACCATTGAAGTTTTCCTTCATAGAAAAATCCATCGAAGTTTAACTTTGCCAAATATGTCTCTAACTCCGAATCTGTCGAGGTTCATGATTTGCCAACTTCGTTTGATTTGAATCCATCAAGGTTCACCACTTGGCCTGATTTGAATTTATCGAGGTTCACCGATTGCCAACTTCACCTGATATGTCCTTGAATCTTAATCCTTTGAGATTGCTATATAAAACGTTAATGGATTTTTTTACTTTATGTCTTCCATCCTTAATCTGTTTTCAAAATTTGTTTATACTCTTCCATTACTTCACACAACCTGATTACATGCATTTTATCACATTTACATCAATCCACTCTACATTAAAGATGTATTACACCATCAAACCAGTAAGCATATTTCATTAAAGTATATTTATCATTCCAAGTTTGTTCGTCATCAAAATAAAAAACATAAATCAAACCATTCTCCCCCTTTTTGATGATTATAAAACCTACTATGGATGAATTTAAACTAACATTCCTCCCCCTGTCAACATGCTTATTCTTTTGTTTATCCATGCTAACTAAATCAAAATTTCTCCCCATTTTTATCAGAAGCAAAAAGATATGAATGCAACATTATAGAAAATGAATAAGAAAGCTATAAGCAGTATGAATAGAAAGTTATAAGTGTGTGAATATCAACTGTGATTCAAGGAGTCAGACTATGAAACTTAAACTAGTAATTTGTGACAAGTTAGTTAAATAGCTTCAAATCCTTAAAAAGACAAGAGATAATTTCTTGAAAAATATTCTTAGGTCTTCAAACTTCAGAATCATTTAGAAGGAGATAGCTTTTTCTTGGTGGAGTACAATTAATTATCTGATGTAGAAGCATGAATTTGCTCCTACATATACGCCTGCAAGTCGACTTTGAGGGATCCCAGACTAGCTACAAGTAAGGCTTGCAAGGTAGAAACATCAAGTAAAGGAGAAGTTGAAGTAGTTGTGACATGAGATGTAGAAGTAGAAGGATAAATGAGATGAGATAGAGCTGGAATGGATGTGGCTAAAGTGTGTTGAGTATCTAAAACCATGGTTGCTGAATCATCTCTGGCTTGAGGATTCTTCCTATTCTTTCCATGAGAACCCTCTTCTTCATCTGGATCTTGCTCATCTCCCAAAACATCTTGATAAAACTCATCTTTACCTTCATCGTTTCCTTCAACTTTAGCTTTAGTTCTTGCTGTATCATCTTCTGGAATTGGAATCTTATCTTCATTATCTTCAGGCATAATAGAAATCTATCTACACTTACCATCATTATACTTGATATATCTCATTCATCTTAGTGTTCCAATGTTTATCTCATTATAACTTGAAAGATAATTTGGAACTTCATCAGATTGATCTATTTCAAAGTATTAAAATAGTCTTGTTAAATACATGGCATACTGGAGATATCCATTAGGTCTATCTTTCTAATTGAACATATATAATAACATTGCATCTGCAAGATCATACTCCAAGTTATAGACAATATAGTAAATCAAAACACATTCAAGAATACTTACCGCATCATGTCCTCTATTCCTTGGAAACAGACAATGGGTCAATATGTGATGAATGAGTTTGAACTCCACGGAGAAAATTTCTTTGTTTGTAAATCCTCCTTTCCTATTTGATAGTGACTCTTTCCCCATCAAACATTCAACAACTTCCTTTCGGTCATATGTTTTATCAGCAGAAACATATGGTAGTTTCATGATGGAAGAAAACTCTTCAATAGTGAAGCTTATTTCCTTTTTGTGGAGATACAAAGAATAAATATAAACTCCACCCTTTCCCTCTTCTTCACACAGATAGAAATAAAACAACTTCACCAATTCATCATAAATCATCAACTTTTCTAATAGGAATTCAAAAATCCCAAATTTTCTCAACCAATTTACAAACTGAAACCCTTCATCTTTAAGAATCTATAATTCAAGAACTTACCTCATGTATATTCTTACGCTCAAATCTTATGTAGAAATCAGACTTGTCTTTCTTATATTTGAAGTTCGGTTGGGTCTTCTGAGACTTGTTTCTTTAGTAAAGAAGTGGGTTTCTTTTGATGTGGGGTAGGAACTCATTTTTTAGGAGTGTATCTTCTTGGAATGGTTGTCTTTGGAGTTGATTTTGACTTTTTGGTTAGTGGAGAAGGTTTGGTCTTTGAAGGTATATTTTTCTTGTGTTTAGGTTTGAGAGAAGTCTGAATAGGAGATGGAGAAGACTCACTTGGAGTCCTGGGCTCTGTTTCTTGAGTAGGTTCAAGAAATGGGAGTTTTCTTCATCAACATGGATAGGATTATCCTGAGTAGAGGGTTCTTGTATAAAAATTCTTCATATTCTTCTTCTTGTTCTAGGAGGAGAAGGTCTAGGCTTAGAGGAATCCACTAGCTTCCTCTTCCTTTTTCCTCATAAGAAGCCTTGTTTGACACAATAACTTTCTATCGGTAAGACTGAAATAAAAATGAAGATTTTGTGATACAAGGCTTATGATGATGTAGATAAAAAGATAGGACACAACTTATATTGAGGAAAATCAAAGGTTAAGGCTCAAATATAATTAGAATAGAAGGTTTGAACATTAAGGAATGTCAAAACAAGACTTATCCTTTACACACTTATTTGCTTATGGTAGGTATATTTGTCAACCATAACGCAACAATCTAGATTGCAACGACATTCAACCAAGCAAAGTCTACTTACATCAACCATGGAATAATCACAAATCCAACTAGGAGGACATTCAATTAGGTGCAAGAACCAACGGAACAGTAAGAACTTTGATAGAAGCAGGAGTAGACAAAAACAAACATGACATTCATAGACATTCAAAGACAAAATGCAATTTAGTTATGGATATGAATAATGATGGATGGAAAGTGATGGATGAAAATAAGGTTTTAACCCAACAATTGAAGAAATTGTCAATGCATAAACAGAGCATCTCATCACATGATGGAATAATAACCACATTATTCATTCATAGAATGGAAAGATTTCACACAATGAATCACATGAATAGATTTAGAAAGAAGAATAGGGTTGTATTGAATTTGAAAACACTAAAAGCCCTAAATTTTAGAATTTTTGGAGTGAATGAAAGAGCTTTTCAAAAATCTTTCTTAAACTTATGGATATGAACTAATTTAGACATATTGTATTGATTTCTCATGATAAATGCATCGAATTGAGAAGAGATTTTGAAGATTAACTTCAAATCCATGGATTTTTTGAAGAAAATAAAAAACTGAAAGAGTAAAGAAGAAAATCAGAGCATTACCACATTTTTTATGAAGAAGGATGGAAGAAATCAATCCGAATCTGTCCAAATGAGCAATGAAGAGGAGAAAAAGCCAAGGGGAGAAGAATGGATTTTTCAAAAATGGAAGCTCTAACTTGAAGGAGAAGAAGAGTAACTATTCCGCGCAAATCACGTATTTAAGTTACGATGTTGGCTCCGAATCTGTCGATGCTTACAATCCATTGATGTTTATTATCCCTCAACGTTTTGTAACTCAGATAATATTCAAACAAATATATCTTTTATTTTATGCATGCTTTTCATTATGCAAATGGATCAATAATGTCTAACTCTCTTCTTCTTTGTAAAAATCCATCAGTGAGAAGTAGTTTTGTGAAAATGTTTGCTTGTTGATTTTCAGTTGGAATAAATTCAACTGAAATATCTTTCAATTGAATATGATCCCTAATGAAGTGATGTCATATTTCAATGTATTTAGAGCATGAATGTAATATTGAATTTTTAGTCAAATTTATTGTATCACATTTGATTGACATACATTCCACATTAAAGTCATAGTCACTTAACTATTGTTTCATCCAAAGTATTTATGCACAACAACTCGCTACTACAATATATTCAACTTTAGCTGTTGATAATGCAATAGTACTTTGTTTCCTAAAGTACTAGGATATAAGTATATTTCCTAGGAACTGACAAGTTCTACTAGTAGTTTTTTTCTCAACCTTATATCTGGCATAGTCAGCAATAGAATAATCAACTAAATCAAATGATGATCTTCTAGGATACCATAATTCTAAATGAGATGTTTCCACGAGATATTAAAAAATGAGTTTAATAGCAGATGAGTGTGACTCCTTTGGATTTGACTGAAATCAAGCATATATACACACACTAAATAAAATGTCAGGCCTACTAGCAGTTAAATATAATAGTGAACCAATCATACTTCTGTCTATTCTTTGATCTACAACTTTACCACTTTCATCTTTGTCCATTTTGATGCTAGCACTCATAAGGGTAGGCATGCATTTTAAGTTTTCCATGTTGAATTTCTTCAACATTTCTTTGATGTATTTTGATTATGAAATAAAAATACCTTCATTAAATTATTTTACCTATAGTCCAAAGAAAAATGTCAGTTCACCCAACATACTCATTTCAAATTCACTTTTCATCATATTTTCCAATCCCTTGCAATAGTTTTCATTTATAGAACCAAAAATGATATTATCCACATAGATTTGTACAACAAGAATGTTTGAATGAATATGCTTAATGAATAAGGTTGTGTCAACTTTACCTCTTTGAAAATTTTTACTTAGTAAAAATTCACTCAGTCTTTCATACCAAGCTGTTGGAGCTTGTTTAAGACCATGTAATGCTTTTATGAGTTTGAATACATAGTTTGGATGTTCATGATCTTCAAAGCCTGGAGGTTGTTTGACATGCACTTCTTCATTTAAATATCCATTTAAGAATGTACTTTTTACATCCATTTGAAACAACAGAAATTATTTGAATGATGCAAAATCAAGTAACATTCTTGTGGCCTCAAGTCTAGCAATAGGTGCAGATGTCTCATCATAATCTATTCCCTCTTCTTGAAAATATTCCTGTGCTACGAAACGTGCTTTATTTCTTATAATAATCCCAGATTCATCAAGTTTATTTCAAAAGATCCATTTTGTGCTAATGACAGACTAATCATTTGGTTCTAGCATAAGGGTCCACACATTATTATGTTTAAATTGATCTAGCTCTTCTTACGTTGCTATGATTCAATTTTCATCTAAAATGACATCTTTTATTATTTTGGGTTCAATGTAAGATAAAAAATCATAATTACCATAGACATTATGAAGTGAGTTACGAGTTCTCACTTTGTCATGCACATTTTCTATAATATCTTCTAATAGATGATATCTATGAGTATGAACTGACTGGATTGGATCAGATAACTTACCTTCACTTACTTGTTCTTCATGAATATTTTCCTTAGGTTCATGACTCAGCTTGTGATAAATCTTTAGATCCTTGCTAAGCTTCAATTGATATTTCAAAACAATCAAATCTCTCATTTTCATCATCTGCATTATTAACCTATCTTGGCCAAGAGTTAGTCTCATCAAATTTTACATGGACTAACTCTTCTACTATATATGTTCACTTAATTGTAGATATGATATACTTTGCTGTAAGAGGAATACCTTAGAAATACACCTTTATCACTTCTCTTGTCAAATTTATCAAGGTTATCTTTCCCTTTTTCAATACAAAGCATTTACAGCCAAAGAATGAAAATATGCAATGTTTGGCCTTCTGCCTTTCCACAATTCATAAAAAGTTTCTTTTAAAATAGGACAAATGTAAACATAATTGATTATATAACATGTAGTGTTTGCAGCTTCAGCCCAAATTTTATGAGGAAGATTTTCATCATTTAACATTGTGCCAACCATTTCAACTAAAACTCTATTCTTCCTCTCAATTACTCCATTTTGTTGTGGAGTTCTAGGTGCAGAAAAATTATGAGTTATTCTAAGTTCATCACAGAAGTCATTAAATTGAATATTATCAAATTTTCTACCTTAGTCACTTTGTATTTAGAGAAATCATGATCCACTTTCATTTTGAACTTTGTCATGAAATTTCTTAAAAAGGTCAAAACATTCATCTTTTCCACTTAAAAATAGTACCCAAGTATATCTAGAAAAATCATCAACAATTACAAAGCCGTATTTTTTTTCCACTTAAACTTCTTGATCATGTAGGTCTGAAAAGATCCATGTGCAATAACTCAAGAGGCTTTGATATAGAAATAATATTTTTTGATTTGAAAGAAGCTTTCATTTTTTGCCAAATTGGCATGCATCACATACATGATCTACATTGATCTTCATTTTTGGTAAGTCTTTCACAAGATCAAGTTTTATAAGCTTCTTAATTGTGTACTTGGCATGACCAAAACGTTTATGACATATTAAAGCCTCATTGTACACTATAGATAAACACTTTATATGATCTGCGATAAGGTCCAAAGTATACACATTTCCATTTTGCTTTCCGCAACATTACTATTTTCTTCATTATTATGAATAATACATTTATTAGACTTAAACACAACTTCAAAACCATTGTCACATAGTTGACTTATGCTTAAAATGTTGTGTTTAACACCTTCTACATAATACACATCAATAATATCCATACCTGAAATACTTACCATTCCAATTCCTCTAATTATTGTCTCCAAAAGTTACTTTAACTTTATCTTGAAAAGATAAACTTTTGAAAAAATGTTTGCTTCCTGTCATGTGACATGAACATCCATCGTCAAGGTACTAGCTGGATTTTATTTTTGAAGTCAAGCATACCTGAAAAAGAAATAGTCAAGTCTTTGGTACCCATATCTTGGGTCCATATTTGTGTGGTAGGAAAACAGTATGTTTAAGCACCCAAATTAATTTTATTCCATTGCTTTATAGTCTTTTTACTATACTGTTATAATTAGCATGCCCATATTTATTACAAAAATAAATTGCCCTTTATGAAAGCTAAAAGTTTTTCTTTTGAAATATGTTTTATTATTTTGATAAAATGAATAATTTTGATAAAATGAATAATTGTTCTTCATCCGATTGATCATATTTTTCAAGGAAGTACTATAAGAATTCAACTTTTGGTTTTAATATAACATTTTCTTTGAATCATTTTTCAAAATATCATTTTTAGATTTCAATTTTGAATACTCATACAAAACATTGAATTCTAGTTGAATTCTCAGCATCACTTCTTTTTGAATCTGAAATTCCTTTTTCAACTTTGCATATTTTTCAGTTATTAATTTTGTTCATTAAGAAATTTAGTATGTTCTTTTTGCAATTCAAATAAGAACTCATCATAACTTACCTCATTTGAAGCATCACTCTCTTTATCTTCATCTTCATGTGTCATTAAAGAGATATGACATTCTTCACTTTTACATTCAGAATCCACATAAATGGATGAGTCACTATCACACCAAGCACTAAAATTCTGTGGTTTTTTGTTCTTCTTTCTATCCTTTTTGACAAATCGGCATACTCTCTTTAGATGTCCATTCCCGCCGTAGTTATGACATGTAAGTTCTTCTTCCTCCTTTTTGGTTAAAGTTTCAGTTTTAAATTTCCTGTCACCTTTCTTATTTTTCACTCTTCGAGTTGTTACAAATCTATTCTTTAGTTTGTTATTTGTTTAAAGAAATTTTTGAATCGACGAGTGAGCATAGCAATTTCCTCATCTTCTTCACCTGCATCAAGATCAGATTGATTATAATTAACTTTTAGGCCTACAGATCTTTTACCTTTTGATTCAGTTTCATTCTTCTTAATGACATGTTCATATAATTGTAGCAATCCTATCAAGTCATTAATTTTTAACTTTAAGATATCTTTTGCTTCTTCAATTGCTGTCACTTTTGCAGTTCAAGCTTTAGGTAAAGATCTGAGTATTTTTTAAACTTCTTCCTTCTTAATTATCTCTTTTCCAAGACCTTTCAAAGCATCGACAATCTTGGTAAACTTATGATTCATCTCAGTCATGGATTCATTAGGAAGCATCATAAATAGTTCATAATCATGCATTAACAGATTTTTTTGTTTCTTTCACTTGTGATGTGCCTTCATGGGTAACTTGAAGTTTTTTCCATATGTCTTTTACAGTTTTACAAGTTGACACCCTTTTAAACTCAACTTGAGAAATAACACAATATAACAAGCTTTTAGCTTGTTCATTTGCTGAGCTTTTCTCTTTCTATTCAACAGTCCAAATATTTATTTTTTCTATAGGTGTTGTAAAACTATCTCCAATTATGCACCTTGTAGACACTTTATAACCCATTAAGAAACTTTGCATTCTTAATTTCCATAGAAGATAATTATCTCTAGTTAGATAGGAGGTCTATTTGCAGATAATCCCTCTGAACAACTAGTTGATCGAAATGCAAATCCACTAGTTCCATTTTCATTTCTACCACTGTTGTCATTGCCACTTTCATTTGTACTTGATGAAGCCATAGAGGATCACTTTGAGCAATATAAAGACAACTCTGATATCACTTGTTGGTCCCATTGTATGGCTAAACTAATGCAATCTTCTGAAAGTGATTGAATGTACTATGAATACAATAACTCACACATTAAGAACACAAATGTTATAGTGGTTTGACACTCCCTACCTACTCCACTCTCTAAGTTATAATTACAGACTTGGATTCCACTAGTCAACTTAATTCCAAAGTTACAGTGGTATAAAAACTCTATTCTTTGGACTTTCACTTCCAAGTAATAATATAGATGAATCACTTACACAATTTGTAATGATTCAACTATCTCTTAGTTTACAACTCAACCAAGGTATAATGAATACAAATAAGAATATAATAATGAAAGGCTTACAACTAATTCAATTCTTAAGTGAGCTTTAGTACTTCTGATTGTCCAAGCTTCATTCACCTATAAAACCAAATACAGAATTCCCTTATAATCTTGATCACTTGATTTTCTCTTGATCATAATATAAGATTTTTCTTCTCTATTTTCCCATACACTTAATTTCAACATATCTCTCCTTAATATATATATATGTTTATCTGTTGGAAAATAACCTCTCAAAAGAGGTTAAAGAAAGTGTCAAAGCTGCTTCATTTCTAGATCTTGTAATTGTCTACAATGGTACCAAAATCATTAGCATTTTACCAAAGAATCGTTGACATTTTATGATAAACTATTGACATTTTTCTTCATAGAAAATTCCATCAAAGTTTTAACTTCGATGGATATGTCTCCGAATTTGTTGAGGTTAACCAGTTGCAAACTTTGCCTGATTTGAATTTGTTGAGGTTCACCACTTTGCCTGATTTGAATCCATTGAGATTCACTAATTGCCAACTTCACATGATACGTCCCTGACACCTAATCCATCGATGTTGCTATTTCCAAAATGTTGTTTCACTCTTTCCATTACTTTACACAACCTAATTACATGCATTTCATCAATTTAATCAATTCACTGTACATCAAAGATGTGTTACACTCTCAACCATATAGTAAAGTATATTTTATTCAAGTATTTTCATCATTCCAAGTTTATTCATCATCAAAATAGAAAACATAAATCAAATAGGCATCTTGTAGGATTAAGAATGATAGGGTGGAGAATTATACAATCACATAGAGTTTCAATAAGCAGTAGAAATGGACAAAGGCTTTGAAGTATATGCTCTCCCACCTAAAGTGGGCATTGTTCTAGTTTGTGGGCAACAACCATTTTCAGCCACTTTCTATAGTGGTTTCTTCTTAGAATGAAATTTCACTGACTACAAACACCCTACCTGCAAAACAACGAGGCTCAAATTCTAAGGTAGAACCTAGAACTAACCAAGCATGACAAACAAATGATGAGCAATTTTGAAAATCGGCTCCAACTTGTATATAAATGGATGGTATATATTTTCTTTAAAGCAAAAAAATGTTCCTTCTTTTAAGTTGTATAACATTGATGTTTGAATCTACAGTTTTTCTGTAGTTTCATATCATTGAAGCTACTTTTGTGAAATTTCTGTAATGATATATTTTTCTTACTATATGTTCCTCTTGCCCATTTATTTATAGGAATGCCAAGCATAGTTTACTTTTTTTTGTTTTCAAGTTTCTTAATTGAAGCTTGCTACTACTCTTGATAGCTTTGGTCAGTTTTCATAAATCAACTTAGAGCATGTCTATTCGTAAGCGTTTATATGATATTTCAATTCAGCAACATGCATGAAGCATTTTCTTTAAATAATCAGTCAAAACAAAAAAGGACCCTGCCAGCTTTTTTATTATATGGATTAGAAAGTTATTGACAAAACGCAGATTTTCTACATTTTTTCCCCTAAAATTGCCAATTTAACCTCAAGAGTGCTTCAACAGTGTGTATTTAAAACCCAAACCCAAACCAAACCCAAAGGGTTAGGGTAAGGATTGGGCAAAGATTTTAAAAGTAGGATTAGGGTTGGACACATATTTTACACATAGGGTTAGGGTTGGGTAGCCTCGAACCTGAACTAAACCTAGCCCATGTACACCCCTAGTTACTTACTATAGATAAAATAGAAGACGTAGTAGAAGCTGTCTAGTGGGGATAGACAAAACTGCATTAATAAATTAGTTGCTTGGACAAGTGAACTTCAATGCACAAGTACATTCGTTTGCAACTTACTACAGACAAACCTATAGACGAAGTGCAAAGTCTAATTTGTCCAAGATAAAGTAAAGCAGAGTTCATCTATCACTTACAATAGACAAAGCAGATTTCATCTGTCGATCAATTCAACTTTGTCTATGAGGCCACAATTCGTCTGTTATTTATAATAGGTAAATTACAGTCACGAAAGATCAACTAATAGACAAATCTCCTAGAGGAATTTATCTATAAC
Organism: Pouteria campechiana; assembly: GCA_036873735.1. Taxonomy (NCBI): domain Eukaryota; kingdom Viridiplantae; phylum Streptophyta; class Magnoliopsida; order Ericales; family Sapotaceae; genus Pouteria; species Pouteria campechiana. The sequence continues at coordinate 28,795 of JAYJMB010025657.1, forward strand.
TTCAATCAGGCAAAGCAGAGTTCATCTGTTAATTAGTTCAACTTTGTCTATGGTGCTAGAGTTTGTCTGTTATTTACGATAGACAAACCACACTTACAAAGGATCGACTAATAGATAAATCTCCTAGAGGAACTCTTCTAAAACTTATGACAAACATATGTAGATAGAGAAAGGCCATGACTTGTCAGAGGAAATTGATTTATGTGACTTACGTCTTATTGGTTCCCATAAGATGGCTATACTCAAGAGTGGAGGGGTGAATTATGTATGTAAAAAGTTATTGCTTAACCCCTATTAAAATTTTTTTTCCCTCTTTTCATGTTTGTGTGTTGTGCATTGTAAGATAAATAATAAAATAGTAAATTGCATGAAGAACAAAATAATTAATCAAACACATATACAAGCAACATGATTTTTATAGTAATTTGAGAATCTTATTCCTACATCCACTCTTCCAAGAGTATACACTCATTGTGCCTTGGGTTCCACTATATCCCATATAATGGAAATACAAAAGTGCTCTTAGCACTCTTCTGGATTCTAGCTTTAGGGGCATAAACATAGTGCTCCCAGCACTCTTTTGGTTTTCATGAACTCACTAAGAAACTCATTGGTTTCAAAGGTTACTAACAAACTTGATGTTTTTTCAGAGTCAACACCAAATCTCTAATTAACCAGAAAACTAATACACTTTACAAAGTGTTACAAAAAAGCATAGGAGAAGATAAAATCTTTTATAGCATTAGTAATGCAAAAAATCTTCCCATAAGATAAAAGCAATGGCAATTCATAATATGAAGGTTTAAGTTCAAAGATAGATAACTGAAGGTAGATAACTAAAGGTTTAAGCTCTTAGCCATGGGTGGAAAGATTTACATAAGGTTAAGTGCATGTGAAAAGTATTCCTTCACCACCTTTGAATCGTTCCACCTTTTTTCCTTAAATAGCTTCTTCATATTTTTGACCGTTAGAGAAGATGAGTTTCGTTGAATACAGAAACGAGAGTAGTATTGAATGAATAAGGCCATTGAGATTTCTACCGTTGGGGTCCATGCCTTTCTGATTTGTCTCGATCTACTACATTGTCATTCTTTTACAGAGAGGAAGATAAGCTGTTACTAAAATGTCTTTTCTCATTTTGAATCGACATAGCTTGAAAACTTGTATCACCGCTTGTTGCCTGAAATGGTGAGTAAGACAAGTTTACATACTGAAAGCACAGATGTAGATAACATTTAGGTATAGGTCACATAAACAATTTTCCTTTGACAATTCATGGCCTGTCTCTGTCTATATTTGTCTATCATAAGCTACAGAGGGATTCTCCATTAGTTTGTCTGTCAGTCAATCCTTCATAAGAATGATTTGTCTATTGTGAATAGCAGACGAACTTTGAATAGCACAGATGAAGTTGAATTGATTGATAGACAAACGCTGCTTCGTCTGCATGAATTCCTCCATAAGATTTGTCTGTCAATCAATACTTAGTGCATGTGCTTTATCTGTTTAAGTAATAGATAAACTTTGGGTGGTACAAATGAATTTGAACTGATCAATAAACAAACCCTGCATTGTCTGTACAAACAAACAAAGTGTAATGTTCTTCTTTTATTCCACATTTGTCTGTTGGAGGTGACAGACGAATTTTGCTTTTTTTTTGCTCGAATAGACAAAGTGTAGTATTCGTCTAATTTAAGTGATAGATGAACTTTACTCTACTTTGTCTTAGACAAATTACTCTGCACGTTGCATATAGGTTTGTCTATAGTAAGTTGTAGAAGGAATTTGTTTCTACAACTTCTTTCTTTCTTCAAACTTGATTTATTTGTCTTGGCTCAGCTGAAGTTACACTCCTTTGTCTAGTCATCTTGCCATTTTGTCCTCAGATGAATCCATTCTTCTAAATTTGTTAGTTAGACAAAGTTTTCTTCACTTTGTGCATGATTGTCTAGGTGATAGTTCCTTCTTTCTGCCTTTGTTTGAGTGTTTGATGGAGCTTCTTCTTCTTTCTTTGTCTCAAATAATTTTTGTCTGGTCAGTGTAGATATTTTGAATTTCTCAATCCACTTTATGTTCTTTAACCATGGCTTTATCTTCAACTATTTTTGTCTTGCATTTGTCTGTGGAAGTTTCTCTTTAAGGTTAACAGATAACGCAAGCTCGTTGTAGCATATCTTTGAAGCCTTGTTTTCTTCTATTATATTTGTTTGTGGAAGTTTTAGAAAATGCAAACTCTCTTGCTGCTTTTCTTCAAAGCCTATACTTTTTCTTCCATGATCTTCTTCAGTTTAGTTCCTTTGGAATGTAGCAGATAATTGTGACAATTTGTTATAGATGATTATGATCCTACACTTGGAACCTTTTTGCACTTGCTAAGTTGTTAGATTTCAAATACAGTATTAGAATGTATTTTATCCTTATATGATTGTAAGATATTATTGTAAAGCAAAGATAATATACATTTCTATTTAAGTGCATAGTGTCAAAGCTTAAGTTAATGCGATGCGAGGTATGATTTAACAAATTAATGCATTAATGAATAACTATTAAGATTAAGCATACCATTAATTAAAAGATGTATATTTGCATAATTAAACCTTCACGATTAGGTATTCATACTGATTAACATTTATTAAATCATGATTACACATATGATTGTTAGATATTTAAGTATACATATTTCTTATCTTAATACAAGTTTTGTTATCATCAAAATCATATATAGCCATCCTGATACATCTAAATGACATCTGCATTTGTGCTTTCATTATACATACTCATTTCAATCACCATTTTCTGTAACAAGCAGTGCTGCAAGTTTTCTAGTTGTGTTAGATCAAAATGAGAAAAGATATTTCAACAATAGCTTATCTTCCTCTTTATAAAAGAATGACAATGCAGCAGTTATAGAAAAGTAAGAAGGCATTGACTCCAATGGTAGAAATCATAACTGTCTTCTTCATTCATTGCTAATCTTGTTTCTACATTCAATGGAACTCATCTTTTTCAACAGTCAAAAATTATGAAGAAGCTATTTAAGGAGAAGAGGCGAAATGATTCAAGTGGTGAAGGAAAACATATCAAATGAGCTTAACCTTATACAAATCTCTCTACCCATGACCAAGAGCTTACACTGTCATCTATCTTTTATGAGTTTCAATCTGGATATCATTATGACTATTGAGTTTACATTTTGGGAAGATCTTTTTGTATTACTAAAGCTGTAAAAAATCTCATCTCCCCTTATTCTTAAATGTGTATTAGTTTCTGGTTAAACTGAAAAACTAGTGAGTTTGTGATGTGAGCTTGAGGAAAGTATATGGTATAAGTTGTTGGTGAACTCTAAAAAACCAATAAGTTTGCGGGTGATCTTCAAAAACGGTGAGTTTTCTGGTGAGCTAGTTAAAACCAGAAGAGTACTGGACGTACTATATTTTAGCCCTTAAAGCTTGAACCTAAAAGAGTGCTAAAAGTATTTTTTTTATTTTCATTATATGTGATATAGTGGAACCTAAGACATAATGAATGTGTGCTATTGGAAGAGTGGATGTAAGGACGGGGTTCCCGAACCACTGTAAAAATCATATTGTTTGTTTGTGTGTTGTTTATTTGTTTTATCTTTCATGCACTTTACTATTTTATTATTTATCTTACAATGCACCACACATAATCATGAAAAGAGAGAAATAGTTTAATAGAGGTTAAGCAATGAATTTTTATAAATCCAATTTACCCCTCTCTTCTTGGATTAAGCTATACTATGAGACTTTAGGATCGTTTTCCTCTCTTATGACTCTGCCTACGCTGCTTGGTAGCACAGTCAGACAAGTCTTTGTTGCAATGTTCTGGCTGTCAGATATGGAGTAAGCATTTCCCACTTCCCATTTACATTGCCTACGCCACCTGATGGCTCTTTCCTTGCCTACGCGAGTTGATAGTGTAATCAAAAGGCTGGGTGCTGGGAGGTGTTGTCTGCACGACCTCTGCTGTTGCTGCCCTTGGCCAGCTCTGCCTAACTATGCGACTCGGTGGCAGGATCAGTCGTGGCTTGGCTACGCGACTCGTTTACACGGGTTGAAATTTTCCTTTTGCTTACGGAAGTGCGCAGTGATGGAATCAGTTGCCTACGCGAGTTTGAACGTGTAGCTGCCTGATTGTGGGAAGTTCTACATGCAATTGAAGTCTAGTCTGCTGCCTACTGCTTAGCAGGGGGATGCTGTATTTACATGAATCGCCCATCCATGATTTTGCAACGTTAATCTTGATTCACGACAATTTCTGGAACGTCGTAATTCCACGCATTCCATTGCTGTCAGTTAATCACTCCTTAACAACGCTGGCAGTGGAGTTCGATCCCGTTGTTTGATTTGGGTGAATCCATACCTCGTTCTGAATGTCGATATATGATTTGCATCAAACAATCATCTAAACGCCAATAATTTCTTGGGATAATTCATTCTGAAAATCAATTATCGCTGTTATCCATCTAATTTTCCACACTTCAATAAATGCCCCCCGATGATCATTCAGCATGGGTAAGGCATGGTAATGGTCAGCGTCCCCTGTATCTTAGAAATTCAGGATGACATTAAGTTAATTATGGAACTCAACTCTTGTTTGGACAATTTCAGAAGTAGACCCTCCAGGATCTTGGCCGTCCATTCGAATTTGATAAAGCTACCATTGATTTCTGCTTTCGGAAGCCCCTTTGCATACTTTTTCTCATTTTTGTTTTTGGCCTTTGCTGGGTTCAACGACTCTGTTGAGCAGCTTATAAAGCTGCTTAGAAATGCCATCGTCTTCTCCATCTTTGCTCCGCAAGAACGGCTACAGAACATAGGTTTCTACACCACTATTGACGGTTCTCTCTGAGAAATTTATTTTCGGTTTCTTCTCCATTGCTGTTGGAAGGAGGAAAAGAGTATTCTCTATTTTTGTCACCTGCTCAACATTGTTGCCAGGGGCTTGAGTAACTTCCATTTTCCTTTCCTCCCTATTGTTGCGTGGAGAGGGAAAGAGTTACTTTCTGCTGCTTCCTCTAAGCTGAATAGACCTCAGAGCTTGGTAAAGTCCAACGACTTTTACATTTCATTTTGGATGCTTGGGATAGTTGCCTATGACAGAACATTTTTGCTTCATCTTTCCCCTTTTTTATTATTTCCATTATAATCTGAAGAAAAGGAACAAAATGGATAATGTAGTCACCAACTCATTTCATTTAACCCCCTTTTTTTCTGTTTCTGCAGGTGCTGGAAAAGGAAACAACATTTTCACTAGATGAGCACTTTGTCTGGTGGGCCAATGAAAATGAGGCCTAAGCGCTTGCGCGGATGCCCGCCTGGGCTCAGCGCTGCTACGGCCTAGTTGCTGCGTGCGCGGGCTGTGCGCCCTTACGTGGGCTGGCAGGAGACAGGCTGGAAAGAACCCAACTCATTGCGAGCTGGCTAAGTTGGAAGTCCATGCGTTTGGCTTGGTTGGAGGAAGCCCAGGTGGACTGCCTATTGGGCGGCCAGTGAGATGAGCCGAACCCCTTTTGTTTTTGAAAAGCCCAAAAATGATAATTTTCTTTGTGGGAAACCCAAAATACATTATATTTGTTGGAAAAAACCCCAAAAATTCATTATTGTGTTGGACAATCCACCCCCCCACCCCCAAAAAAAAATCACGATTATGTTGGAAAATCCCAAAAATTCATAGGCTTTATTGAAAAAATTCAAAAAATTCATAATTCCTTTGGAAAATTCCCAAAAATTCATAATTGTATTGAAACATTTTTCAAAAATGCGTAATTACATTGAAAAAATCCCCAAAATTCATAAGCTTAGTTGGAAAAATTCTAAAAATTCATGGGCTTTGTTGCATTCTTATCTTGATCCCTTGTGGAAAGAATTCTTTCTTTCGTTTTGCAAATACTTACTAACTTGCTTCTTCTTTTTTTTGAACCACTTTATTAATTCATTCTGGAGTTTCTTTGATAGTCATAGATCCCAACAATAGAGTAGCCTCTTCACCATCAGCCATATCTCTTGATTATGTAGATTTCTATGATTCTCAGGCCAAAAATGAGAGATCAATGCCTTCTGACAACATTGATCCTCCTTTTATTGGTACTACTTATGGACAAGATGCAACAATATTGAGAGGAAACTAAGAGGAGGGCAAGCTTCCTGCACCATTACCTCACCCGTTACACTGTTGGTAGAAGAAGACACCGAAAGGCGGCAACCCACAACTCAAAAATGCAATTACATTTTATAAGGTCAAGGATGTAGATAAGGATTTCTTCATCTAGAATAATGTGGAGTTTCAAAGACAAAAGCTCCTTGGTTTTGATGTAAATAACTTGAGGCATTCTTTTGTTCACAATTTCTCTATGGTACACATGAGAAATCAAGGTCATTTATTATTCTTTCTCTCCAACCCTTCATTTATCCAGAAGGAAGGCGTGACCAGTGGATTTTTGTCGGTGAAAGCTTTTGCCTATTATGTGGGGATCATTTAATAGTTATATCTTGTCTCTTGTTTGAGAAATGAAAGACCCATGTGAGTATGTGGTAGAGACTCCGCACCAAATGAGGAAGTTGCTTACCAGATATCAATTCTCTCGTGAAGGTCGAAGGGGACGCTTTCAAGGTTGTTTATCAAATGATGACTTCCTTCGTCCTTGGTCAAAACATGTCATAACCCAACATAAAGAACTTCTCCAATCTATTGAGATTGATGATGCTATTCTCTACACACGCGGCCAACTCCACAAATATATGGAGTCCATCTACGGCTTTTTGCAATTTTGGTCCCCGATGACAAACTCTTTTCACTTTCCTTGTGGTAAAATAAGTATCACCTTGTGGGATCTGGGCATCCTTTGTGGGTTGCCTATGATTGAAGACCCTCTTGATCTGCACCTCCCACCTAATGATTCCTTTCAAAAGGGTAATCTAGGCTCTCGCATCGTGGATATCATGGGCAAGTTGAGACGATCAAGTTCAAGGCTTCCATGGGTCAGTTGGGCACAACTATTTGGATGGATTTCCAACCCAGTTGCTCCGAAAAGTGAAATGCCATCATCTGAGAATTAGGCTCAGTGGAATATATGGGTTGAGGAGTCTTTTCTTAGAAGCATCAACCCCGAAGAGGAGTTAGCCCTCTTTTTGGCATTGTGGCTTTCTTGTGTTATCTGCCCTTCCTCTTCCAGTGACAACAACATCAATCTTCTATGTACAGTCCCAGCTTGTCAGCTCGCATAGGGCAAGAAGTTATCCATTGCTCCCTGGGTACTATGTGACATTTATTGTGGACTCGAAGAGATGGTGATGCATCCCACTAGCCTGGAATATTATAGTACATATTTTTTGACCCATTTATTCATCACTTGGTTGGGGCTATATATTTCCTAGTTTCATGGGGTTGAATTGCTAACACAACTACCAAAAAGAGCATTCTACTAGAGAAATTCATGGATCAGCCCATTGTCAACTTGAGTTTCAACCAAGTGAATGAGAGATTGCAAACATTGCATAAATTTTCATAGGAGATGTTTTGGTTAGCTCCTATCAGCAACCCTTAAGGATTTGAGGTAGATGGAGGAGATGAGACTCATGGAAAGGTTGATGAGTTCATCCTTTCCTTGAAGCCATGTTTGTTGACCCTTCGGGAAGGTTTTAGGTTTTACGTAGAACTGTATTTTCTTCAATGGTTTGCAAGGCAATTTGGGTACAACCAAGATATGCCAAGAAGTATAGTCTCCATATCATGAGAGGGACCAGAGACTGGAATGGGCCTGACTTTTTGTTATCCTTTATCATACCACTTTACAACCATATTCAAAGATTATAGGATTTTCTAACCAGGCCTAGCAGGTAAAGTGAATATGATAAAGGATTATGCCTGGTGGCACAATTACAACGAGGGCAAGATCAATAGAAGGTTACCTCCGAATTGTGATCTTCTAGCTTATGACCCATTGGTATCTTCTTTTATATTTGATATGAGCAAGAAGCTCTTCTTGGAGATGAAAGGCTATGGAATTTGAGCGAGTGCCCACTATTTTACAACAAGTCTTACAGATAGCTGATCGGCGTGCCCACCAAGGGATTCTTTGCTTTGATTTTAGTCACATGAATTGGTGGGGCTATGGTGAGCATGTGCATCTTACAAACAAAATTATTTGCGTAAAGCTAGTGGTGACTCAACTTGTTCTTCGTCCCCCTCTGGCTCAATCAGAGAAAACTACGTCAGCTGGTATCGTATTTTCTTTTTGGTTGCTTGAATGCCTACTTTTCTTTTTTGCATGTTTAATTCATTTCATTGTTCTATACCTTTTTAGGTGTACCTCTAAAAAAGAGAAAACTTGCTGAAGTGAAAGCCAATGCAAAAGTTGGACTAGCTCGCTACTTAGTAGATTGTACTCCAATGCTATTCTGGGGTACAATTTCTCCTATTCCAGCTCTAAAGGAGAGCACAAAAGTAGTTACAAGTAAAGAGGCTCCAGCTCCAACTACCAAAAAGAGCAAGAAGACAGTAGCCAATGAAGAGTCTCTTGCCCTAGCTACCAAGAAGAGCAAGAAGGTGGTAGCAAGTGAAGAGGATTCTGCCTTGTAAAAAAGAAAGACCGCTTCAAGGAGCACCACCACAGAACAGAGGAAGAAGGCTAAAATGAGTCAAAAAGTGCCTAAACCTCCTCTTGAGAGTATACTTCCTTGTGAACCTCCTCTTGAGAGTATACTTCCTTGTGGACCTCCTCTTGAGAGTATACTTCCTTGTGAACCTCCTCTTGAGAGTATACTTCCTTGTGAGATAATTCCTTTTGTCCCATCATCTTCTAGATCCATTGAGGCACCAGAGCAATTAGTGGAAGATGTTGTTGTAGCTAAGGGCATCATTGATGAGGCTATGCATGACCAGACTACTGAGGGAGAAGGCACTAAAGTTGTTACTACTGAAAAGATTCTCATGGAGATGCATACTAGTCAGCTAGAGGTGGCTGATACATTAATAGGAGACTGGAGGGAATCATCGCCTGATCTCTTTAATCTGTATACAGTCATCCGTCAGCTTGGTGATATTCCTTCCCCTCTTTCTACATTGTCTTCACATCTTCTCCATTTGATGGAACCTTCGATCAGGGAGGAAGTTACCTTAGCAGGGGTTTCGACGAAGGGTATAGTTGCTTCTCTTGAAGGTAATATGAAAAAAATGGGAGATCCAGTGTAACAACCTGGGCTCTAGTGCACTACTGTCCGCTTTGGCATAGGGCACCCACTCACGGCCACTCCCCACCCTCACGGTTTTGTCCCATTATAGGGGTTGTCACGCGCCACCTAAAACGGCGCACACTTTACACAACCGAGCCCTCACACTTAATCCTGGACTCCCTCCCTCACCCAGGCGATGCGGGATATACATCCACCTCTCCTCAGAGCTGCCATGTCCTCATGGCACACACCCCCGCAGACTATTGGGAGTCGGCTCTGATACCAATTGCAATAACCCGGGCTCCAGTGCACTATTGTCCGCTTTGGCATAGGGCACCCACTCACGGCCACTCCCCACCCTCACGGTTTTGTCCCGTTACCGGGGCCGTCACGCGCCACCGTCTTAAAACGATGCGCACTTTACACAACCAAGCCCCACAATATAGCCCAGGACTCCCTCCATCCCACATTGCCAGGGTGATGGAGGGAGCCCTGGGCTATATTGTGGGGCTTGGTTGTGTAAAGTGCGCGTCATTTTAGGATGGTGGCGCATGACGGCCCCGGTAACGGGACAAAATCGTGAGGGTGGGGAGTGGCCATGAGTGGGCGCCCTATGCCAAAGCGGACAATAGTGCACTGGAGCCCGGGTTGTTACAGTTGGTATCAAAGCCGACTTCCAACAGTCCGCGGGGGTGTGTGCCATGAGGACATGGCAGCCCTGAGGAGGGGTGGATGTATATCCCACATCGCCTGAGTGAGGGAGGGAGTCCTGGGCTATATTGTGGGCTTGGTTGTGTAAAGTGCATGCCATTTTAGGGCGGTGGTGCGTTACGGCCTTGGTAACGGGACAAAACCGTGAGGGTGGGGAGTGGCCGTGAGTGGGTGCCCTATGCCAAAGCGGACAATAGTGCACTG
>JAYJMB010025668.1:0-38900 GCA_036873735.1 Pouteria campechiana
CAGGTGTCATCAATCGGTCGGACAGCTGCTCGGCTACAGCTAGATGGCTCCTTTTGATTTTCCATGGCCCAACAGAGAGTATGTTGATTAAAGATGTATGTAAGGGGTTATGAGAGTATGGTAATTGAAGATATATGTAAAGGGTTATGAAAGTATGTTGATTGAGGATGTGTGTCCTGTTCTTCATAATTGATTGATTATATCTCTCATGATTTTTTCCCTTCTAGATTGAAGCGTTTTCCACGTAAACTTTGTATCTCTTGTGTGTGTGTTTGATTATGCCTTTAATATGTATGTATGATCTTATGTTTACGATTGTGACTTTAAATTGGTATCGAAGCTTCCACAACACATGGTTATGAGTCTCATACTGCCTTGGATTTCATTCCCTTCCACTCCTTCCGTCTCTCTCCCTCTTAACATTGGAGGGAAGTTATGAGAGGCTATTGAACTTAGTGCCTTTCTTTATTGTGCTTTTACAATTATTTATTTCCGATTTTCCCAAGTTAACATCAGTGCCTCAGGAGATGCTACAAGCAATGACCTAACTGAAAGAGTTAAGCATATTTAGATGTGAGCAGCTTGTGACATTAATAGGTTCTACCATCGACGCTTACTTGTCTCAGCTTCTTTTAATGATCCAATTTCAAATTACTTCCAAGGGACTTGCGTGCTCTCACCTCCCTCCAGTGTTTGAGAATTGTTAGTTGCCCTTGAGTCACATGCTTGCCGAAGTTGGGGCTTCCCCTTGCGCTTTAGAGGTTGCAAATTTCAGGTTGTCCTATGTTTGAGGAAAGATGCTTCCAAGGCACAGGTGAAGATTGGCCCAAGATATCACACCTCCCACCCGTGGCAATTCCAATATTCTTTGTGGATGATTTTTAACCCTAGATTTCTTCAGTAGTGAGGTATTCTTGACCATCCCATGTTATTCTTCATTCACTTCTTTGTTTGCCTTAGAATTTTTAACATAATTTTTTTTACACTACTTTGGCACTATTTCAAAAAAAAAAAGGCTCTTTAAAAAAATGCTTTCTAGAAAAACTTTATAATTCACAATATTGACTTCTCCATAGGAGCTGTTTTCTAAAATCTATTGGATAAATGCAGCCTTTATGTTCTATATTGGGAAAAAAGAATTGCATTTTAATTGAAGTTCATATGAAAGTATACGAAATAAGAGTTTTGAAAAGATATTTTATTCAAAGAAAATACTTTTGAAAGTTTGCTAATTCCATACAAAGCTTTATTTTGGAGTATTCTAAGGAAAAGGCTTATTACACGTGGCTTAGGGTCTGTTTCAATAAGGTGTGTTTGATAGATGGTGTATTAATAAAGCTTATTTTAAATAAATGTTGATATGGGCAAAGGAGAATTATGTTAAGAGGTAATGATTGAAAATATAAATAATGATGGGAAAAGTAGGATTGTTAAATATGGTTATAAAATATCACATTGGAGAAAAATAGATGGCTTCTACGCCCCCTTTTCAACTGCAATCTTCATCCAAACACTCAAGATGAAATACATGTTGTTGTTTAGGAAGTAGCTTGACATAACCTTATACATATGAATAAGAGAGAAATGAAGAAATTAAAAAAGAAAGAGGAAAGTAGAGGCATGAGTACTCTTTCAATACCTTTTTTCGAGCTCTTATTTTTATAGAAAATGGTAACTTTTTGCATCGTTTTAGCATATGATTAAATCCATCCTTCTTTTTTTCAATAATAGCTAGCACTGGCAATGCATAGCTATTTGTATAAAACTGACATACAGCAAAGATATTAAGAACATGAATCGAGGACCTAGGACATGTTTTATATGGAATTAATGTGTAATCAATAACAAAGTTTTGGTCTGCAACTGCTAATGATCATTGGTTAGTGAGGTGTGATGGGTTGTCATGGTCGTATACAAATATCTTCGCCATTAAGGGGGCCTTCATCCTGAGATGGAAAATGGCTGGAATTAAGGGGTTGGCAGTTTTTGACTCCTGTGGCCCACATTTCAAGTTTCATATCCATCCACTACTGGTTGTGGTTGGCTTGTAGGACTCTTGCCGACCCTAGGAAGAACGCCGAGGAACTATTCATCTGGAAATCTGCTGCTTACCATCAAACTTGTATTTGCTTTAGATTATCACACCAAGGCTTATTTTATTCTGCTGCCCTAACTGCTGTTTTCCAAGCGCTGTATTTCAACACAAAGATTTGAACTTTTGCTCTAGAATCTATTTTACTCTCTGTGGCTAATGCATTTTTACCAAGGATGATGGTTATTGATTTCGAGTATGATGGTTAAGGTTCAAGTAAATAAAAATGATTTGATCATGTTACCATTGTTCTGCATGAGTGTTTTTCTGTGTCCTGATCCAATTCAGGGATGGTTGTGGAAATATTCTAACATTCCAAAGGTGTCGAAAAATATTAGAAGTCCTAGTCCGCCCACAAATATTGTTCTTCTTTCCATGGTGTGGTGGTGCTTATTGTTATTTTGTAATATAAAGTTATAAACTAATACTAGACAGATAAATCTATGTAATTTCTGGTCATGTTTGCTAATGAAGTCATGTTCTAATCCATTGTTTGGAGTGCTGTCAATAAACATTAATACACCAGGTTCTAGAAGTAAATATAGCACCATCATTTTAAACTTCACTGCCACTGCCTATGGCCATATTCTTCTTAGAAATTTATTTTACTTCTATTTTGGGCAGCATAAGTGCTACATAGTTGCTACATGAGATAGAAACTTGAAGCAAAGGATCCACAAGGTAAGAGGTTGGTTTGGTGATAGGATACATGTTTTCCAATTTTATTGGATGCATCTAATTCATGATATTGTTTGGTGGCAGTAGATCCTTGGTGTGCCCATCATGTATATCACACAGCATAAGTACTCAATTGAGTGCCTACCTGAAGCTACCATAGATGGAGGTATGCTAGTCTTCTTTTTGGCTTTCCTATTTGTGCTTGTTTTATTTTCCTCTGAAATCTATTTATTTACTGCTTTTATTTTATTTTCTTTTTTCCCTCAGCTCCAAGAATCTGATATTGGTTGGCTCTGCATCAGGAAAGTTGTCATCAAAGCCTGGGAAATTTGAGGTAGTTTATCTTTCTAGTGTCCAAAGTTTTCTCATGAAATGTATTTGCTATGTCATGAATATTTTTTTTCTCTCTTTGCCAATATAATTAACTTTAGTCGAATGCTTTCCTCACCTGTTACAGAGAAATACATATAAAGAAACACATAGTTGATATTAGCTTTGCTGTGCACCATTGCCCTGTGACATGGTTCTGATCTCTATTTAAGGTCCAGATGCAAGATGGTAGATTTTGAATCATTGCAAGTGCCTAGCTCTAGCTTTTGTTGGTTCTCACTTCTCAATGCACCTTGATTCACGCCCACCCTTATTTTGGAACTGCAATTTGGAACTTTAGTTGGGGTTCATTATGAGTTTTTGCTTATTTATACAAATAGTGCCTGTCATTTTACAGTTGAATTTCGATGGGAATGAAAAGATTCTTTGCAGTGTTTGATTTTGTCCAAATTAGGATCAGATAGAAACTTATGCAGGTTGCTTTTTCTTCTTCTCCATCCTTGGAGATAACAAAATATTGTTCAGTTTCAATGTGTAGAGGGTGCTATTGGTTTTTACAACTTAGCTGATACAATCATGCTTGAATTTAGCCATCCTTGCAAGCTTGTCAACTGCCTCAACTAGGTGATTGAGCCGAGCCACAAACTCGATGAGCAATGAGGTGAAAGTGGCAAGCGAAAGGGTGGTGGTAGTCTCAAGTGCCCTCGTCTTATGAAGAAGGTCCATATCAACACTTCCTTCTTCCTCGAATTCATCTACTTCTATGGATGGCCAAGAGTAGAGCCGTCTCTGATGCTTCCTCATTGTCTCATGGTAGGATTCAGAAGATGATAAATCTGCACAGGTGGGATGAGGGTTGTGGGGATTATGGGATGGCATGATCTTGGTGCTGCCCACTTCAGCAGAGGTTTTGGAAAGGCCACTGAGGGTGGTGGCAAGCTTGGTGTGCGGCAGCTTGCATGCACAGTCTCCTGGTGTGAAGAGGTAGGAGTGCATGTGAATGGACCGCTGGAGATGCTCTGTAGAGCCATGCACCCTCTTCAGCAAGGAAGCTTGAACAGTGAGCTTCATGGCTTGGATGTCCTTGCCCAAGCTCCTCACCAGCTCTGCAGCTTTACTGCTTGCATCTTGGATCTCTGATTGGAATGCCATCCGGAGCTTGTAGGGTGCCTGAAAAAATGGGAAGTTGATATGATCCCCATATTGCCCTCTTAAAACGAATCATTGGTTTTCTTTGATTGTTGCTGTTGCGATGTCCTGAATGTCCTGGTTAATGTGTGAGCCAGAGATTCTCTCAAAATTTCTATTTACCATGTTAATGTAGATGTCAGTGGGATGGGGATCTGGTTTTTTGGTAGCAAGTGCCTTCCACGTTCGGTGTAGATCTCCAGAGGATGCACTTGCAAAACCTGTTTATATATCATTCTTTTTTAGATGTATATATATATATATATCATTGATTTTGTATAATATTATATTTTTCATGTCGTTATGGTATTTTTTAAAATGTTTATATACTTTATTATTTTCATGCCATTATTTACATCACCTTCAATCTTTTTTGACATCATAGTCTGCTCTTTTAAGACCTTTCTACACATTACTTGTTTTTTGGCCTTCTATAATTTCTTTTAGATAAAAACCCAAAGGAGCTTTGTAAATGTTATTTGGCCTACTTTTCAAATCATCGTACATGGGGTTCAACATGAATTTATTGGTTGGGTATCAAATTTATTTCTTTGGCTGGTGGGTAAATGAAAGTTGTTAGTGACATGAACGTGGTTGGCTGCTATTATATGATCCATTCGAAGATATGGTGTTTTCTTAATATTTTCATCAGAAAGATAAAACTAATGTTGCAAATGAGTAGGGACATATGGACGTTGAGAGGGAGAGCCGGAGAGGGGGACCTGAATCTCAGAATGTAGCACCCCATGCAGGGCCATGACTTCATATGCACAGTGCCGAAGAACTGCTCCAACCTTCACGTATTCCGGCCATGGATACGCAAACTGCTTGAATTCTCCATGCGGTGGTTCCCATCTAGCCGAGCTCGCCTTAGATTAAAGAAAGAAAGAAAATCATTATCTCAACGAACAATAATTCATTCTCTCATAGAAACGACTCTTGATCCCAATCATCCAAGTTGTTTTTCAAGTGCTACAATACTTGGTAATAAAGTGATATCTTCACTACGTCCTACGGATTTCTAGCCATGGTTTTCTCGGCATTCGTCTTGTTCTTTTCATAGGGATTAAATGAAAAAGTATAAAGGAAGAAAATTCAAAATTACCAGCGATTCAAATTTTGCTGATGAAGCCAACAAGGATCGGCACTGCCGGAAAGCCGGCTCATCTGCAAAATCATCATCAACAGTTTTGGAAAACTCCGGCCGCTCTGATCCATCATCTTCCAAGTATTTCCTCACACATTCTGTAGTGGAAAGATGACTGTCAAACGCTGGCTACCAGATCCTGCTCATTATACTAATATTCATTCCCATTAAGCATGTGGCACAATCTGTACCGTCCAATCAATGATCATGTTGCAGGTGGACCATGCAGCCACTCCTAGAAATAATGCCCGATGTATGATCCTAGCCATTGAAATGAAAATGGGCACCAACACAAATTCCGTTACCCATTTTGGATGGTCGCGATCATCTGGTCATTGCGATTTTCGGGCTAATTTGCTCCATCCACAAATGGGTCCAACAACTTAGCAGCTTGGATTTCTGTTGTTCATCTCCAGTGAAAGGTGGATGATTCATGAATCCAGACATGAAAGTGAAGTAAATGAGGTTGACCTTCAAGGGCTTCTGCAACAGAATCGAAGCACTTGACCAACTCATCATGCAGCTGCTCTCCTGCCCAAATGGGAAAGACGAGCACATTAACCAGCATTGCCACCATCCCTCCAATCGCAATAGAGTAAAGCCGATCAATGGCCATCTTGACAGGATTTCCCATCCTGTAGCCAGACATGAGAATCAAGCAGAAGGTGAATAGCGTGACTCGAAAACCGTACTCGTATGTGGCTAGGGATGGCCATTGCTTCATGAACGATGTCACGGCTCCTGCAACACAATTCAACAGCTAGATACAGTATTCATCCTCTCCATTCAATGGAATTGAGTTTGCTCTTCGTCTTACCTATCGTGAAGATACTGATGCCAATGATGATTGGCTCCGAAACGCGGCCCACGTGCATGATCACTTGCATCACACCAATGGCAATGATCCCTGCAAATAAGCTCCCAAGGGCACGGTTAAATCCTCTATGGAATGTTGCCCCTGAGCCACAACAAGCATAATTATGCATCAATGCAAATGCCCATGAATATTTATTTACAAATACATACATATATGCATATTATATACAATATGAATACTTCCATGAAATTAACCAGCTCCATTGATTTTTTTTTAAGTGAAAACTATCCAATTATTAAAAATTTGATAAAGATGTGCACACATGTTTGTGTTTTTTTTTTTTTTTTGATAAATATAGGTATATGTATCCAGGAACACATGCATGAGGGCATACCTACGGTGTATTCGAACATGATGGCGACGGTGATGACTGACCAGATGGCATTGGCTCCAAAGATTTGGTAGGGTGTTCGAATAAGTATCAGCAATGAGACCAGAAGAACAGCAAAGCCAACCTTTATGGCGAAAGTCACTCTGCTCCTGTCTTCTTTGGTAAACTCCCACACACTCTTAGACCATTGCTTGAACGACCAGCCCACGCAGCTCACTTTCTCTCCTGATTTGGAACTTTTACTGTCCGAATTAGGTGGATCGATGTGGACTGCCATGCTACCCTTCTTTCCATTCATTCCCCAAGACGATGGAAGTCTGCACTCAAGCTTTTAGAGGTACTTTGAAAGCTGGTTTTCTGGAATTAGAAGGCTTGTGAGGCTTAAATAGAATAGTACAATTATGGAATAGCTTGGCTGGCAAAGCGAGTAGGTGGAGAAAGAGCGCAAGCACCAGACATGAGCTGTATAATGCCAAGAATGATCCCAGAAATTAATCATGCAAGGAAAGATGAAGTAAAGAATGAAAACGCATGGATAGAAAGATGCTTTAGCTCCAATAATGCATTGGTGGATGGAGAATTAGAATCTAACCATACACGGTTTCTACATGCTGCGTTCTGATATATTAGAATCATTGCAGAATTCTAGAATGCCGTGGATCAGGTTATATGTTTAAAACTTCCTTATGAATGTTCTTAGTCTGTCTATCAATTTCAAGTATTTTCATTTTTCGCCCACCATAATATTTTCGATGAGATTCAAGTCGACGATTATCATATTTGATCACGTAAAATACTCAAGTATAAATATCTTTATAGACTATACTACTTGAAAATGTAAAATATAAAAATTCATTAGATTTATTGGCACAAATATGATAATAGATTTTCAATAAAAAGTCAAGAGTCCCATGACGCAGGAGTGTCTGGAGAGCACTTGTCTTCAGGGCATCTGGTTCGGTGAATGTCCTTCACACGGCCACACCAAGTCCTTTTTGATAGGAATGCTACACTGGATCCTACGTGTATATTTGATGGGTTTGTTGAGGAATAAAACTACTAAATCCAAGCCTTTCATCATTGTATGGGCCATACGCATGTTGGGCATTTTCCAAGGATCAATTTGCTCATTGCCATATTCGAATTCGTCAGACCAGATAAGCTGATTGGAATGATTTCTGGATATGAAAATGCTTGAGCTTGTTCACGAAGACATGATACAAGATCAGTAAAAATGGGTTAACAAGATCCTGTTATCGACTCCACTTAGGCCAAAAACAGCTGATGAAAGATGCAAGACCAAGATTCTGTAAACGAAGCCAGAATGGCAGGTGTGTTGAGAGCAACGATCGGATGTTGGATAGGAAAATGCTCCATTAAGGGAACATATCCGCTTTGAATATTTGCAACTCTCGTTTGCTAATGAAGACGTGATGTTCGCTGTATCTCATTCACCATCCATCTTATTCTACCAGCTAACGGGAAATTATTCCTTTGAACGCTTTCACACTTCTAATGGAATTTTGCATGATCGTTTCAAAGTTCAAGCAAACATTTGTTACCCACAGGTGACGAGTGCCAACTGCCAAGCATTTTCATTTTCTTTCTTTATTTCTTTTTCTCTCATTTTCTTCTTTTGGTTTTGATTTTTGGCCCACTAATCTGGTAACTCCGGGATTGGCCAGTGGAAAACAACACAGCATTCTATATTTTCTTGAACTTTTATTTATTTTGACCCTGACCGATACGGGGTGGGGCACATGAATATTTGTGTCCCGATTGTGCGAGTAGTAGAATTTTAATCTGTTATTAAAATAATTGGACTTCATTTATTATTTCCACAAATGGATGGATGGATGGTCCAACTCGGTGAAATACAACTTTTGGACAATGCCATGCCACTAGAAAGCTAGTAGATATTCCTCTTCTATTTCCCATTTTCATTAGTGTGTTTGGTTCAAAAAAAAAAGAGCTGGAAAGCACAAATAGATGAAAAAAGGCAGCTGATAATGTGAACCATAAAATGAAAAAAAATAAAATAAAATAAATAGGCAAACAGGCTTTTTTAAAAAGAGAGCTAGTAATAATGGAAAAAGGTAGTTTAGTAATAAATGGTTAAATGTGAGATTGGTCTAGAATAGAGAAGAGAGACAAAATAGCTTTTACTTTTCTTTTTACATACATTGTCTTTTACCCTTCTTTTTCCTCACACTAATTAATTATAGCCATCCATTCCAGGCATTGCTACAGGTTAGATAGGGTGTGGATTGCAGGTGGTTGTTGAGCTTTGCAGCGGATGCTGAGTAACGAGTTTTGGCAGGCGATGGGGGATTTTGTTTTTATTTGGCAGCGGAGTGGTAATTGAATTAAGATATTTGGGCTACGAATTTTCTTGGGAAATGGAGGCCATTCCTTTGCTCAGAATACGAATTGATTGCAAAGACATATTGAATATGCCTATCTGGTGATGTTCAAGGATTTGCTAGTAAACATGAGGTGAGGGCCATTCATGAAGCGAGATGCCCAAAAGAGATGCGCCTATTGCCACAGCCGTTCTTTCGGTAGAGGAGAGCATACCATAAATATTATTGTAGCGATCCATTTACCAAAAAGGTATTTATGGGCAAAAGCCTCAAGCCTAAAATTTAAGCTAATTTGGCAAGCATGCAATTTGGCTTGGCTTGGCTCAATTGCACCCCTTTGAGGAGTCCATAAAATTATCGGCAGCAAAGTACCAAGAAAATCCTCAGTTGAGGCTCAGCAAGCAAATCCATGGCTAGCATCTGCATTCTCGGGAGGAAAAACCCCAATTTCAGCTGCTTCAGTTTTCAATCAAGAACACTCTTTCAAATCTAGCAGTTTCGCAATTAAGCATGCTTAATTTATACTTCTGCTAATAGGCATATATGGCTTGGTACTGCAGAGGAAGGTAAAGAAGGCCTATGTTTAAACCTTTCCTTTGATTTAGAATGGAACAATGGAAGACAAGGTCCAACTGATGACACAAGAATAGCATTCTTAGGAATGTTCTGACTTCTCCATTCTCCTCATCTCCAAGTAGAGTCACATCGATGTGTAATGATGTGCTTCAGATGCAGGAACACTAAAAAGGTCACCTTGGCTGATGTAAAATGCCTTTCACTTGACTAGACCTCATCACAGCCCATGCATTTGCCAAGTACGAATTTCAAAAGCTCCAGCATTGTTAAACTCAAAAAACGTTTTCCATTCCTAATAAAACAGAGAAGAACTGCATTTCATTTCACTTTAAAAGAATGGCAAGAATCAGAAATGAGACAAAAGCATTTTTGTAAATTACACTGCTGCCAACAATATCAGAAGGGAGAAATACATGACAACTAATGTACAAGTCCGTAAGGCTTCAGCGGAATATTCAGTGGACAAATGAAACTATCAATAGGCCATTCATGGCTTCGATTTAGCCTCTGCAATGGATGGAGTTGATAGGAATACAACTACCCCTGAAGGAGGGGAAGAAAGGGAAAAGAAAAAGAAAAGAGCGTTTGCTGACCACCCAGTCCCTTCAACCTACAGATTCAAACTTCATATTGTCTTCATGGTAGGCATCATATCTCAGATCCCTTGCAACATCAAAAAATGAGAAAGTTATTGACACTCCAGTGATTTCAAGCTACAGTTTCAAACTGAGGTATGCCATCTTCATGGTGGGCATCATATTTCATGCCCCTTGCAACATCAAAAAAATGAGCAACAGCATCTTCAGGTGTTCCAACAAGCACACCATGCCCAAGATTAAGGATGTGCCTCCTCTGCCCAGCACATCTCACAACCCTGTCAAATAAACTTTATCAGGTTTAAAGGAATTGATGTGTTATCTGCTGATTCAAGACAATAAATTACATGAAGCACATGAAAATCTTTCATTTTACTTGCCAAAATTTGTCAAACTTTGTACCGTTTACATGATGTCAAATCAACAACTGACTAGGAACATTTGCCTACATTTCCAGCTTTTTCTTTCAACAATGAAGCAATTTTGAAATGATAAGCGAAGGAAAGAAATCCACAAGAGAAAATAAACATCATGGATAAAAACAATGTTTCAATCCAGTGAAAATCATATCGTAGCAACTGCTATTCACATTGATGAACCCTGTCAAAATGAGATAACAGCTACCAAGAATTTTTTACGTAAAGAAACTTGTAAAAGCAATGTCAGAATACATGAAAAGACCTTTTAATTTCTTCAGTCAATGCTGGAAGTGGGGAAAATAAATAAGCTGGGTCAACGTTTCCTTGAATGCCTATTTCATTACCCAACCGCCTTCTTCCATCTGCCATATCCACCGTCCAGTCAAGCCCAATCATATCAACCCCAGTCCCTTTCATACGTTCAAGAAGGCCACCATTACCGTTGATGTAGAGGACCAAAGGAGTTTGAGGGCACTTCTTCTTCACTGTATCCACCATCTGCATATGGTGACCCCAGAGGCTTGTCAGGCCAAAACTAGAAGAGAGAGGGAAAGATAAATATCACCACAAAACAGCGTGTATGGTTTTATAATGAAGCATGAACCCACTTCCAGTCCAAGACATGTTACAATGTCCAAACAGGAATAGGTAAATACATCAACAAATGTGGATTACCTCTTTGATATATGGCTTTGACCAGCATTCCCACATATCTGGTGGTAGCTGCCCACCCCATGAGTCAAAAATTTGGATGCACTGGGCTCCAGAATTTACTTGGAATATGATGTAGTCAGATATAGCCTGTGTTAGATGAGATAGAAGAGTTCTCAATACATGTGGTGCAGTATGGCACATGCTTTTTATGGTTGTATATGTGCGAGTCGTACCCCCTTCCACAATATAAGTTGCGATTGTCCATGGTGCTCCTACAAAACCCAGCACGGCTGCTGTTTCCCCAACCTGTATATAAAGAATAACAGCATTGATAGAGTCAGCAAAAAATTGTCATCAAGCCTTCATGCAAAAGTTTTCTTCAAATAAGCACATAATCATCATATCTAGAAGACTCAAGAAATGAGAAGGAGATGCAACTTATAACATGGTCAGTTCCATTTCAACATGAAAAACGCAACAATGCAATTCTTAATTTAAACGTCAGATTGGTAGGATTCGCTAAGACATTTAAGAGGCCATTGCACCATGTAAAAAATGACAGTAATGCTGCATACATCTCACCCTCCCAGAACATGCATTCGCAAGAGCCTCATGCACCAAGTACACCATGTAAATATTTAAGGGCCTAGCCAAGGTGGAAATTCTAGCTTGATCGCTGCTTATTGAAATCACTTCAATGCTCTCCTAGCCTGATCAAACATGATGCCTTACTGGCAGCCAGCTTTTAAATACTTTTACAAGCAATTCATGAGAAGCCAACCGATCTATGGCTATGCTAGTAAAACAAGTAAATGACGAAGATGAAACCAAACCCAACTGAGAAGACAGGAAGAAAATTATAAAGGGGAAGGAGTGGGGAGGCAATCCACTCTAAGCTCCTAGCAAAAAATACCTAATCAACAATGGGTGATTAATTATAGTGGTCAAAAACTGGCTAAGCAAGTCATCCAATATTTAAACATCAGAATAATGAAATTTACAACAACTGTCCCAACTAGCTATGGGGCAGAAAACAACCTAGTCCTAAGTAACTCCTTTGACAAGCAACAGGCTGTAGCCATTTATATCATTTAGAAAAACAAATTACACAATTTAAAACACAATTGATTCCAGCATAAAGCATGAGTTGTTCACTAGGCATATTCCTAAGAAAGGATTTGAAAGCCTGACATGCTTCTTTTCAGAAATTAGAGGATCCCCTACTTACTAAAGAGAAAAAGTATATATTTACCTCCCTCTGCAAAATTTTTAGAGATTCTCTGACAAACTGAAGTTTCTCCAAGTTAATGGGATGCAATGTTCTCAGTCCCTCTTCAGAACAAATTGGAGAATGAATAATGGGGCCTCTTACTTCTTCAATGTCAAAGGGAACACCAAATGCAGGTAGAGGAGTGAGTATATCAGAGAAAATAATAACACCATCAGGCCGAAAAGCTTTCCATGGCTGCAAGGAAATTTCTACTATGAGGTCAGTTGTCTCTGACCTCTCCCTGAAAGAAGGATGCTTCTCTGCAAGCTTTCTGTAAACAGCCATATACCTTCCTGCTTGGCGCATCATCCACGCAGGGGGCCTACTGACAGGATCTCCTCTTGCAGCCTGTACCAAAAGTGGCTCTGGAAACATATAACGTATTAAAAGCCAAACAAAAAATAAAAGTATATCCGCTTGGAAGTGGATTGGATAGGCACAGTTTTCATATCCATCGCTTAGTGATCATAAATTTTAGAAGAAGGCCCCTTGTACCAAGTCACCGTCTATTGACTGACTCAGGTCACCCCGATTGGTGGGTGCGTGAGATGCATACAAAATATCCAATCCAATTCCCACTTAAGCTCAACAAGCTAACATGACAAGTGATCAATTTATCTTATAAGAAAAGCAATAAATGAAGTGAATTTTTATTTTGTGTAGGTGGAAGGATTAAAAAAATACTAAAGCATAATAAATTGGAGGGCACCCCACAAGCCCAAAGATCACAAAATAAGCTAGAGGCAGCAGAATGCGCCTCATCTCCAACCACTCAAACTGCTGGGATGCAGCGAGCATCACGAATTGCGAGTATCAAGGCCTCAATGTGAGAAGTGTCCTTCGATACCCATATTCATTACATTGAAGAAAGAGTAGAGAATCTAGAGACTAAACAAAATGAAGAATAAATAGGGTGAGAATCAACTGTACGCATGTATCCGTACACACCAGAGGAGAGGCATGCCCTAGGAAATCTTCGGATGAATTTCCTCCTGGGGTGAACCTTAATTGCATTGGGAAGAAACCCTGGCTGTAAAAAGGAGCTCGAAGCAGCGCCAAGAGAGGAAGAGGGTGAAGAGCTCCAGCTGAGGCCCCAGAAACAGCGGATTCCAAGTTAGAAATATTTGAAAAAAAAAAAAACACGGGTAAAATCAACACATGAGAGTGGGAGACGCACGACTGACCTGGTGAGGGAAGAGGAATTCATAGTTTCATGTACGTGCTGGGACTAAACCAGGCAAGATTTTCTCCCCATTTGATCTCTTACACCTTATCCAGCTCTATCTTCCTTGGCTTCTGCTTTCTTTCTCGCGAAAGACAAGGATTCCCGAATCTTTCCACGTCAGCATAGTAGAAGGGTGAAACCAGATGGACAGATACGCCAAGGAGCATCATGTTAGGACAATAATAGAGTTAACTGAGGGCCAACAAATAAATAAATAAATATAATATAATATAAATACTTAGTTTGCAAAAGGCCCTATCCTTTACGCAATTATTCACCTTACATAACTATTTTAAGATATTTGTAGTTGCCCTAAGATATAATTTATAAACCTGAATATTAAACAGTGAAAGCAATTTTCCAATTTGTTCAACAACTTGATAATAGAGGATTGACTTGGTTGAATGTAATATGTAAGACTTTAGATTTAAAGTGGATTGAATATGGACTTGAAAGAGAAATAATTCATATGTGATGAGAATAGAAGAGTGAATCAAAAGCATTGCTAATCCATTGCATAAAGCTTTTATAGCCTATGAATGCAAACTCCTGCCTATTGGAATGTTTGTCGTGAAAGCCATGAAGACCGAATCCAAATTTGGAAGTGCTCTTCTACTCATTGTGCTCAACTAATATCTCAAGCTATCTACATACACAGCCTATCAAGAGAAGGAAAGCAGTAGTTGCCATGTATCCCTGAGCTTCTTGAACAACCTACCCATGCGCCATGTTGTAGAAAATGCCACTTTTAGTTCAGATATCACATGCTAACCTGACCAGGTTTTTTTAAAAAAATTAAAAAAAATTCAACATTCCCTCTTCATTTACAAAATTTTAATAATTTCATCTAAGATAAGGAAATCTCATATATAATAAGGGTGTCTTTTGGACTTAAACCTTTACTTATTGAAAATATATTAGGATTTACCAATGTGTATAGTAGTAAGGGCCTTGAACTATCAACCTTATTTGGCAAATCGGACATAATTCCTATATAAGATTTCATTTTCCATCAAATGTTCATCATACCAATATATTTTGGTCATGTGTCAGTATCCTAGTTTCATAACCACTTCAAAGCGAACTCACACACTCTGAAAACAAAAACGACCATACTTCCATCACTCATATAGGTGAATCTATTTAGAGTATCCTATAACTAAATATTCTAATATAATAATTTTAGATTCATCAAGAGCATAAAACACTCAACTTCATTTTCAACATTATAGGATCCAAACACTAACTGAGGGATGCTAATAAATAAATATAAACCATGCTTGTCAATCACTAATTAACATACTTTTCTCATTGAATTCTTGACTTGGGTTACAAGCCTAAAGTTAAGTTTCTATTATTAGGACTTAATTAATAGGTTTTAGTCTCGTCTCTTTAGCCATTTTCCAAACTATATCTCTTGTAAGGTCTTTGGTAAGCGAGTCTACCAAATTTTGATTTGATCTAACAAAGTTGATGTTAACCACTCTATCTTGAAACAGTTGTCTTTCATAGTTATGTCTCAATGCAATATGTCTAGATTTACCATTATATGTTTTATTGTATGCTCTCGATAAAGTTGTTTCGTTTTATTGTATACTCTATTTTATTCTAAGCTACTTTGCCTCTTTTCCTGTTGCAGCTAAAGCAAGAAATTCTGATTTTACGGTAGAGTGAGTAATGCAAGTTTGCTTTTTAGAAGCCAATAAAATAGTAACTCCCCCAAGGATAAAAATTCAACCACTGGTAGACGGATTCTAATTTATCAGAAATCCAGCTAACATTACTATATCCTTCCAATATGGTGGGTTTTTCATTGAAATGTAATCCATAGTTTATGCTTTTTTTCAAATATTTTAATACTCTATAAATTGCATTCTAATGTATATGTCCTAGATTATGAGTAAACTTGCTAAGTACTCTAACAGCATAAGCAATATCCAGTCTAGTGCAATATATACCATACATTAAACTACCAATCACTTTAGCATACTCTGCTTGCGCTACTGATCTATCATTATTTTTATATAACTTAATACTCAGATCAAAAGAAGTAGAAACAAGACTAGCATCCAAGTGATTGAACTTTTTAAGAATTTTCTCAATATAATAAGGCTGAATAAGAAAAAATACATTACCATCCTTGATGATCTTGATGCCTAAAATGACATCTGCTCTTCCCATGTCTTTCATGTCAAAGCTAACAGATAAAAACCTTTTAGTCTCTTCAAAAATTTCAATGTCAGTACCAAAGATAAGCATGTCATCCACATATAAGCATATAATAACACCTCTATTAAAGAAAAATTTACTATACACATATTTGTGTGATTCATTGAGTTTAAAACCATTTGAAAGTACAACCTTGTCAAATTTTTCATGTCACTGCTTACCTATTTTAAACTATAATGATTTAATTAATTTGCATACTTTACTTTCTCGACCAGGCATAACAAAACCTTCAGGTTGGTCTATGTAGATTTCTTCTTCTAATTCTTCATTTAGAAAAGTGGGTTTTACATCCATTTGGTGAATTTCAAGATGATAAATTGATGCTAAAGCCATTAATAATCTAATTGTTGATATTCTAGCCACTGGAGAATAAGTGTCAAAGAAATCAGTACTTTCTTTTTGTTTAAACCCTTTAATTATTAACCTAACCTTAAATTTTTTAATTAAACTGTCTATTTTTAATTTCTTTCTAAATATCCATTTACACCCTATAGCTTTTGACTCGGGTGGTAGATTTACTAACTTTCATGTACCATTTTCCATAATTGAATCTATTTTATCTTGTGTAACTTCTTTCCAAAATGCAGCATCAGGAGATTTCATAGCCTTCTCATATGTAGATGGATCCCCCTTTGTATGAAAAGCAACCATATACTCTTCCTTTATTTTTTCTCTTGATCCTTCTACTAAGAAGAGATAGAAATTCGATCCAAGTCTAAAGTTTGGATCACTCTTAGGTCTCTTACTTCTTCTTTAATTATCATTTTTAATTTTTATAGGTTGATCTAATGACTGAGAACCAACTCCTACAAATTGATCTAATCGTTGAGAAGAAGTACTATCATTTTAATTTAGCCTAGCGATTAATTTGTAAGTATTTTCAAAAAGTTCTGTATCTTTAGATTCAATAATGGTATTTTGATAAATTAGACTATTAGGCTCTACCACCAAAAATCCACAGGCTTTACTAGTTATAGTATAACTTATAAATATGCATTTTATTCATTTATTACCTAATTTTGGTCTTTTAAGATCAGGCAGTCTAACTAAGGCTCTACACCCCCATACTTTTAAATATTTTAGATTAAGTATCTTATTTTTCCATAATTTGTAAGAAGTAATTTTTATTTTCTTATGAGAAATTCATTAAGAATATGACAAGTTGTTAAAAGAGTTTCTCCCCACCAACTTTTATTTAAGTCGGAGTTTATTAACATGACATTTACCATTTCTACTAAAGTTTCATTTTGTTGGAGTATAAGAGGTTACTTGGTGAATTTTTTCAAAATTTTCACAAAAGTCACTAAAGTCGTTTGATAAATATTCACCACCTCTATTTAATTTATGGGATTTAATAGTTTTTCTCAGTTAATTTTCTTCCTCTATTTTAAAAGACTTAAATTTTTCTATAGCTTCATTTTTATTTCTTAGTACATATATATAAGTATATTTGCTATAATCATCTATGAAAGTTATAAAGTATCTTTTTCTACCTTTAGTTAAAGTATTTTCTATTTCATATATGTCTGAATGAATTAAATCTAGTAATCTTGAGTTTCTTTCAACTCTTTAAATGTTTTATTAGTTATCTTGGTTTGTATACAAGCTTTACATTTATCCGAGAATTGATTGGGGCATTTGGGAATTAAACTTACTTTCATCATAATGTCCATACTTCTAAAATTCACATGACCTAATCTATCATGCTATAAAGAAAAATATTTAATAATATAAGCAGAAGAACTAGTTTATTATTTACATTCATTCTGAACATGTCATCTACAACATATCATTTTCTAACAAATATACCCCTTTTTAACACAATAAATTGATCAAACTCAAATACCAACTTGAACCCATATTTATTAAAATAACTAACTGAGATAAGATTTTTGCAAATTTTTGGTATATGAAGTACATTTGTGAAGGTGAGAGATTTGCTAGAAGTCGACCTCAAAACAACCATTGCTAGCAGTAGATGAATTTTCTGTAAAAAGATTATTTTCATTTCTTTCATTTTCATAGGTTTTAAACTGATTTGTCTTTACAAACATGCCTAGTGGCTCTAGAATCAAGCCACCAACTTTAGTCATCAACCATATAAAAAACCTCAAAAATCATAGCAATAAAGTTATCTTTAATCATATGTGCTTTAGGACCTTTTTTATTGTTGGGTCTTCACTAAGAATTATACTTCATTTTAAGGAGTTTACATTCTCTTTTCAAGTGGCCTGAAAACAAGGTCCTTTATGCTTTTTAAATAAATTTTTACTGGCATTCAAGTTGAATCTTTTAGAAGGTTTATTATTGTTAACTACCATCTTTTCTTGGCTTTTCACCATATGTGCTTTAGAATGATCTTTCTCTTCTTTCTTTTCTCGTAATCTAAAAGCTTCTTCAATTATAAGATTTAAGGGAAGATTATCTAAAGTTATTTTTTCTTTCATTTGCTTCAAAGTTTTACAGTGGTTATTTCAGCTAGGAGACAGTTTTGTAATAATAGAACCAACTACAATAGATTCACCCATATTGCTACCCTCATTCTCTAATTGATTGATGATATGCTGAATCTCATTAACTTGGTCAAGGATCGGTTTATCGTCGGTCATAGAATAATCTAAAAATTGACTTACAATAAATTTCCTGGCACTAACATCTTCAATATTGAATTTGTATTGAAGTGCATCTCAAATTTATTTTGTTGTAATCACATTTTGGTAGATGTTGAAGAGGGTATCGGAAAGCGAGTTGATAATGTGTTTTTTGCAGATATAGTTGTCAAGTTCCCACTTCATTCTTCTATGACATTCTTGTAAAGTCTCGTCCTCCCTTTCTTCAGGCTTTGGAGTGGTGAGAACATAAACAATTCTAATTTGAATGAGGTAGAGATGAAGTAGTTGTTGCCATCTTTTAAAGTTGATGCCATTGCAGGTGTTCAACTTTGATATTTAAGGTTTGACAAGCGGAATATTAGATGATGAGTGGGCCATTATATCCATGATGATATAATTGCCTAAAGATTGTTAGAACAATAATAGAGAGAATAGAGGAGCAAAAAGAAAATAAATAAATGAAATGAAATACAAATACCCAGTTTGCAAAAAGCATGTTACAAAATCGTTTGCAATTATGCACCCTACACAACTGTTTTAGGGTATTTGCAGTTGCCCCTAGGATACAATTTGCAAACCTGAATACTAAAGAGAGAAAGCAGCTTCCCAGTTTAGTCATTGAACAACTTAATGGCAGATAATTGACTTGGTTGAATGGAATATGTAAGACTTTAGCTTTAAATTAGATTAAACATGGACTTGAAAGAGAAATAATTCATATACAACAGGAATAGAAGAGGGAATCGAATGCATTGCTAATCCATGACATAAAGCTTTTATAGCCAACGAATGCAAACTCCTACCCATTAGAGTGTCTGTTGCGGAAGCCGTGAAGACCGAATCCATATTTGGAAGTGCTCATCTACTCGTTGGAAATGCGCTCAACTAATACCTCAAGCTATCCATGTACATAGCCTATCAAGAGAAGGAAAGCAGTAGCTGCCATGTAACCCCAAGTTTCTCAAACAACCTGCCCATGCTCCAAGTTGCGGAAAATGCCACTTTTAGTCCAGATATCACGTGCTTACTTGACCAAGTTTTAAAAAAAATTTGGAAAATTTCAACACATCTCCCAACGACAGTTGATTTCCAAGACTACATCCCAACAGGGTGCAACTCTTTAAGGGTTAGGCTTCGTTTGGCCGCATGTTATGTGGGGGTTAAAGTGCTTTTGGAGATGTACACGCATTTTTATAAGAAGTTTGTTTGGCCGTGTATTCCTTCACTGCACTTTATTCTTACCATAAAAGCCCAGTTTCCATGTTTAGGTAGAATCTATAAATTACAACTTCATTTGAATGCGCTTTTTGTAACAACACTTTTGCAAAAGTGCTAAATTTCACTGTGCGGCCAAACTAAGCCTTAATCAGATCGAGTTGAGGTCAACCCTAATCCTAATACTAATCCAACTATAATTTTAAAACTTCAACCCTAACCTAAATTAAGTAGGTAGGTTTGGGTTGAATTCAAGTTACGTGAACAAGTAAAAAAATAACTATTTATTCTAACATTCAATAATATTTAAATAAAATTAATCCATTACATACTTAAAATTTACATATCCAACATCAAACTAAATTTTCAAATCCAAATAAGATAATAGGTTTATCAAGTAATTAAATAAAACATATGTTTAAATAACACCTAATTAAGTCCAAGAAGATTTTTAAAAAGGATATGAAGATGGGAATAAAACTAGGGAGATAAGATCAATTAGAATAAAACACACTTACACTAAGAATAGAGATATGAATCATAAGAATGATATGAGATTGATAGGTCATTTGTGCTTTACAAAAGAAATTTCAAAAAAAAAACGAACAATGTAATATGAATTATAAGAAGCAAAAAATATATAAATTTTAATTTTATAACTAATAATAAGTAATTAGGGCGACTTTCGCGTTGGGTTGCCATTAACCTAACCTAACACAAATTAAAATTTAGGTTCGAATTAACCCAAATTAGAATTTGGGTTTGGATTACCATCAGCCCAAACTCTTAAAAACATTGGGTTAGGTTTTGATTAACCCAACCCAAGTTGCACCCTTACATCCCAATCATCGAACCAAAGCACAGCAAAGAGTGCAATACAACGTGAGAATGTATAATGATAGAGAAGTGAAAATTTGTAAGTTAAAAATCAATAGTGATTAAAAGGTTATATACTTAATTTCAGGTTTATTTGTAAAGTAAATTTTTAAAACCTCCTACTCCGCTGCTTACTCCCCATAGTTCTGCATTTTTCTTATCATCTTATATTTTTTTCATCATCAGTGCTATTTTACTTTCCTTTTAAAAATAAAAATTAAAAATATATTATTTTTATTCGCTTTATCATTAACAATTTCATAACCTTTCGCCAATTAAAACTTTCAAAACCAACCTCCTATCTAATGAAACCCAAGGTTCTAACAGTTCGTACATCACTCAGCCAATTGAGAGCAAGCTGGGATGTCTATCATTGGGCCTGCGTTTATTATTATTATTATTATTATTATTCCTCGTTTTCATTATTCACCCTTAATCTCCACGGTTACCATCGTCATCATCTAGGCAGTGAAGGCAGGAAGGCGTGCCATACTGATCGGTTAAATTTAACCATGTTAATTGCTCAACGAGAATTTGGAAATCCCATCGTTCAGCTCCAGCCATCAAATACAGACTGAATCCAGAGACCGCGCCAATCTAACAATGCTAGATCCAGTTTACAACATCGCTCATCTCCGCAATGCAAGCCCGTGTTCCAGGTCCATCTGCTCAGCCCCAAAACGGCTCCACAGCCGCGCAAGTTCATAGCTTTGTCCGAGCATTTTTTGCAAAGCCGATCTGATTGTCTGTCCATCAAAAATGGCTGAAACGAGAGCGGCAAATACCAAAAAACCTCTCCACTGCATGACTTGATCAATAGCCGATTTGAGTACTTGAGCCATGCTTTATCAAAACAGGAGCCAGAGATAATGCAAATATTATGCACTCAAATCGCGCTGGTAAGCTGTTTTATAAAAATGGGTAGATTCCATGACTACTGCACTGGAATGGAAGGCATTTGCTATCCTTGTGCCGGTAGTTGACGTTAAGCTGATAAGTACAGGAATTTTCACAATGCCCCATTTCACTTCTCTTTTTGTTTTCAGTGTCAGCCTCAGAGACATCCATATTAGGGCGCCTTGGAAAATATAAAATAATAACAATAAAATCTGTATGGTAAAAAGGTCTGACGCTCAAATCGTTGACACAAATTTCCATCTACGGCTAGCCATTCTACTGTGGGACCATTCATTGCCGACAAGAAACTGCACGAGGTAGGACCCTGGCCAAAAACTCTTCAACTATACAGCTTGAAACAGACACCTGAGAATATAAAATTAATCAAACCTTGAAAAACAGAGCACAGATGCTTCATCCCTGTGACAATAGCATTCAAGTGGCAGCACCCATTCTATATAGCAGCACCCATTCTATATATCCACGTTGGTGCATTAAGGTCCACTTGGCAACTGGTTAGATGTATGGTTGTGCGAGATCAATGACGCTTATCAAGGCTCCACAGGCCCATTGCAGCAATGTTATGTGATCCAGTTGTTGTGCAAAGGCAGTTCGTGTCTCCCGGCTATTATGCCAATGTGCTGGCACAACAACTCAGTGAAGTTTGCCATCTATCCATGTGATTCTGCTCTCCAAAGGCATAGACGATATAAAGTCTCCTTACTGCACATTGGCATCTG
Source organism: Pouteria campechiana (assembly GCA_036873735.1). Taxonomy (NCBI): domain Eukaryota; kingdom Viridiplantae; phylum Streptophyta; class Magnoliopsida; order Ericales; family Sapotaceae; genus Pouteria; species Pouteria campechiana. Next base: position 22,316 of record JAYJMB010025668.1, read on the forward strand.
CTGAAGCAACGATCCTAACCCTATGAGAAAAACAGCAAGAAAAAATAGCAACCACAAACATGCTGGTTGACAATGACCTTGAAAAGAACATAGTAACATTACCATCTGCAAAAAGCATTCCTTTTCCAACAATATCAATGTTCCATAAATTTCAGGTACTCTCAAAAATTATGGGAACTGGGAGCAACGCTACTCAAAGAAATCCATATATTTCTTTGGATATAAAAAAAGAGGCAGGTGGGCAAGCTTCCTTGATGCCAAAGGAAAATCCGGTACACTGCAGGTTCTACCTGAGTCACCAGGCATTCTGGTTTGGCCGGAATGGCAAGGAAAGCAAATAGGCACACACCTATAGTGTCTGTTCACCCTCTAAATGCATATTAATTTCAGGGGAAGTTGATTCTTCATAATGTCTATAAGCACCAGACATTGAAGACTTGTGACTGATATAACCCATCCACCATGATCTCATGTATGCATGTTACAGACATCCAAGTGGACTGACGGAAATACTTACCAGAGTTTTAACAGTATGGAAGCCTTTAAGCACAAAAATATTCCTCAGGAAGATAGAATTTCAATCCCACAGCCTAACACATAGGAACAGATGATGTCAACAAAAGCTTCTAGTCTAGAAAGACAGGAGCCCTATAGATCAAAAATACATTTAATCACACTACTGAATTCAATTTGCAATAATTAATCTAATGAACATGTGGAGTTAAGCAACAATTTTAGGCTCAAACATCCAGTAACCAAAACAAAAACAGGCCAATCCAACTCAATCTGCTAGTTCACATGGTGACAGTGACTGATACCAATTTGACCTAACAATACAAGTTATCTAACAGCATATGGAAACAAGCCAATCCAACTCGATCTGCTAGTTCACATAATGATATAGCGACTGATACCAGTTTGACCTAACAGGACAAGTTATGTGATAGAATATTGAATCACTAAAGTCTAATTCACTTCCTAGCATATAGAAGTAGTGGCCCCAAGAAGTAAGCATGCCTTAAGGTTGATGTGAAATTAAAAGGAAAACATATCTTGCTAATTCTGTTTATGGCCTTTAGTATGATTTCTAGCAAAACATTTGTCCTCTTCACTTGATTATACTGAATACTTAAAAGCAACAATTACAATGAATCCGTGTACAATCAGAAGAACACAAAGGTACCTTAGCAAATTTAATATCTGCATCACTATGATCATTGACTCTCCCAGCAGCATCACCAACATAAAAAGACCTGCATGCGGGGAGATAACTTCTATTGAACCCTTTCTCTTCAGCAAAAAAGGAATCAATGGGTAAGCACGCACCTGAAAGCACTATAGCTAATTCCCACTGACAACAGACCAAGTTTGTGAAAAAGTTCCCTAGGTAAAAGCATAAAGCAGGATAAGAAAATGAGCAAAGAGAAATAACTGATCCTTGTTAATTGCAATGCCAGAGTTGAAATGTTGCTCCATAATTCTCCACATTCCAGGCTTTGGTTTGCGAAACGGATCATCCTCCTGACCCTTGGTTTTCCCCAGCCCACAAGCTATGAAAACCTGCACTCAAGTAATGAATGATAAGTGAGAATAGATGCCAATATCCATGGAGTTTCAGATAGATATTCAACTAAAAGGCTGATGTTATTATCGGATAGATATGTTGGATATCCAATGGCAAGAAATGAGACAGATATGTTGGATATCCAATGGCAAGAAATGCTTGCAACACAGAAAAAAATGCACCAATTGACAACATCAAAGTGATTGGAACCACTCTTAAAAGTGGTCCATAATACCTGGACTGGGACTTTCGCGCACTTAATGAAGTTGTTAAGACGCCCAATTTTGGAGTCAACAGCTTGTTGTCTCTTATTCTTCCAGCGCTCAATGTTGGATTCATTGGTGAAGATTACCTGGTGATGGAAAAACTACATTGATAACAACGGCCACCTCTTTGGTTTATGAGGATATCATTGGCTTGCTGTAAAAAGCCATAAAAAATATTTCATGTTTAACAGCCACATAAAGAAATTGATTCTTGAAAAAGCAACACTCCATCTTGTCATCAATGATTCCAGCAGAAAGGCCTCATACATCTACAGTGTCACAAGAAAGAAGAAAAACAAACCAATTTATAGCCATCACTGTATAATCTTTGCAGCTTCTCTGGTATTGAAGGATACATAAGAGACCAAGCAGCTGCACCAATTCTGCAGTTATGTATGATTCTGTTAGTTTGAGGACCATATGATAGATTGGTGCAGCATTTTTTTAATTTTTAATTGTGAAAAAAAACAAAGAGATCAGATGAATCTGCACATCCAACACATTCTCATGTTTCACTCAAAATTCATCAGTTTGTTGAATTTATTCCCATGGTCCTCTGTTTCATTGACACTTACCAATAAGCCTATCTAATGCATTTCAAGCAGCATGCCAAATATTTTCAACTTTGAAAGAAGGTCATCACCAATATAAATGGGTGATCTCTGCAATATTGGTGTTCATGTCTCAGGAACACTTCACCTCCTCATTTCATAATTTGTAGCAAGCATTTATGAATGTAACTTCAACTTTCTAGGTTGCTCAAGTCGAACGTCCATGGCAGAATCATGCTCTATTTTGAGTCAAATGGCAAACAGAATTTGCAGGACGATTCAAAAATTAACAGGGCCTGTTTGGCCATGTATTTAGGAGTGCTAAAGAGCTTTTTGGTTGCTAGAAGCACTTTTGTCTTATTAATTGGTTGTTTGGCCAAAAAAGAAAAGTGCTTTCTCTTACCATAGAAGCTGAATTTTTGCATTGACCAGAAACTTAAATTTGGTTATTTCTCCCTTACAGCAGAAAATATACTTTTCTATAATGAAAAATAAAAGGATCATCTTTTAAAGCAGGGGAATTAGGGTTTGATGCTGGCCATATGCTCTGCACATTCACATACAGAGACATTTTCCATTGTGATATTTGGGCCCCAACATCCATGCATGAATTGAGAAAGATGGATGGTGTCATCATCCCATCAAGCACAACCACCATAAATCAAAGATGTATAAAACCTAAATTTATGAGCTAAGTATGATAGTGGACCAATCAATGGGACATTTGTGAAAGTGGTAGGCTTTAATTTTTAGTTTTCACAGTAATCAACAAATGGATTTGATTCATCAAGCCCATCCATGATGGCTCCAGTTATGATGGTTAGTTTTAGATTGGTGCTGTGAAAGAATTCAAAATCCTCCTCACACCCAATTGGTTGTTCATGTTGCTTGGTACTAGGAAGGGAAGAGCCCCTGTGGTGAATTTGGTACGAGAATGATTAGTTAAAGTGGGCCGCTCACATCGCCAAAAATCAGGACCATTTGGCATGCAGCTCTACTGCTAAAAGCGTTTTTCCCAACAATTAATATTCCATAGCACAGCCAAACAGACCCATAAGATTTCATTACAGTCAGTGCAAAAGGATTCTCAAAAGGAATGAAAGAAACTTTTGGAAAATTACATGGCAGCAAATGGATTAATAGAACACCTAGGATTGAATCCACCATATATTAGATAGTAACAAAAGGGATCATTACAAAACAATTTTACAGTGACAAGTATATGTCAGCATTCATGTCATGCATACCTGGAATAGAAATTGAATTTTAACCAAAACATTCGAGTTTCCTTGAAAATCAATACCTTAAGCGTTGTATCAGACAAAATCACATACCTCTTAACAGATGTATTCACAAGACACCCATCAAAATCAAATGCAGCAATATTTTCTGAATCATGAAGCCCATCATCCTATTCAAATGAAACAAATACAGAGCCATGACATGGGTTAAAATACAAATGTTATGGTTACGAAACTATGCAACTGATCTCATTCCAAGAAAAGTACAGTGTTTCTAAATTTAATTTTTGGAACATATGAGCACAAATAACAATGCAACCCTATCAGGGGCAGGTTGGAATAGAACATATAAGGGCATGTTTGAATGGTGTGCAACAAGGAAGAAGGAAAGCTTTCTCTCATTTTCTTTATTCAATGTGATATTAATCTATTCTAATTTCCAATAATGTTGCTTTTTCCACATTGCAACTTATATTTTCTATCATTGACCTTATCTTTTTGACCAAAAAGATCATCGATTTTGTTTTTATTCATTACTTTGCGACATCATTTTTCTATCCTAATAACATCATTTCATATGCAAGCATTCCTTTCACACTATCCAAACAGGCAATAAATGAAATAAATAACAAGGGAAAACACAGAGGAAAAAGCACTATGACAATGGTGTCCTCCAATACACCATTTCATCATGGACATTATTGGAATTTTCCAGTAAATTAAGGCAGCACATTAAACAAACTTATGATGAGCAAATAAAAATATACATAACTAATCATCCATTTCCCACCTACACTAACTTTTCATAAACAAAGAGTAAATAAAAACCTGATCAAAGACTTAATCCAAGAAGACCAAAAAAGGAGATCCAATACATAATGCATGTGTTCTTCTCAGTTCAGTTGATCATCATCAACAATGACATAAGCTGTTTCCCACCAAAGTGGGGTCAATTATTGAGCTACATTGATCTTTTTGCATCATTTGACTCTGCCAGTAAAAGGTTTGCTTGCTCCCATTGCCAGTCTGCGGCCCGAATAAAAGAGAAGGGTTGGCCCGTCTGATTGACAGCCAACGTCAATATTTTTGCCACATCTATTTACAATGAATTCTCTCCCAAGTTCAGGTAAAACTTAAAACATACAATGCCAAAATCCGGAATGAAACATTACTGTTTGTGGTTACAAGCAGAAATCACATAACTGAACCCAAGAAACTGATAAAAATCTACAAAGAAGAATATTAAAGAAAAAGAAGCCATCTCACCCGTTCAAGAAAGATAACTGTTTTGAAAGCTTTCCACTTTGGTAGAAGTGTAGCGTCCTGAATCAGAAATGAGTAGTGATGAGGTTGTACAGTATAAAAGACCAAAAGAGTATAACAGGAAAAGTTAAAAGCTTCAAGCAAATGGAAATTCCATAAAAGAAAGAAAATGGTCTTAATAAAAGAGCTAGTCTATAAAGATCTGAATATGAGAACATAAAAAGTCAAATAAACTAGGAAACTAAAAACCTTGTACTTATTCTTGATTTCAGAAATAGATAAATGTATCTCCAGCTCGGCTCCATTGACAGACAACTGTAACAAGTCCATGCAAAAGATATTATCAGCTTCTGCAGATAAATATACCTCAAAATAATAAACAAAGTAAAAGAATGGTGTATGTTTATAGTGATAAAGACAGCTGGCACAAAGTAGCTAGGTTCATCCTTGGTGAAATAAGTGGTTTGGTCAAACAATCAACCAAAATATAATTGTGAAAGTTGGTAGAACTACAGAATAGCTTTGGCCTTTGTCACTAATAAACCATGGACCATTTCCAAAAAATAAAGAACTTATTGGTAGTTCACTCCAAATGCACTGATTCACTTGAATATTGAAATTGTGCACCAAATTCCACTCAGCATAAGTTTATGCTTATGAGAAAAGAATGCTAAATACTCAAGTTACCTCCAAAAACATGAAAAATGCAGAACTTCACTCCATACAGGAAATCAGTTAGAATTGGCAAACATTTAGAAGAGATGCAGCCCACCTGATATATATACATACAGATATACATATATATATATAGAGAGAGAGAGAGAGAGAGACTATTATACCTTTGGTTTCTTAAGATCTCTGCCCCCGTCTTCGTCCTTGTCAGATCCATCTACTCTCTGGACCTGAAATAGACAACAGCATGCATGAATCCCTCCACGAAATACTGAAATCAAGCCATGAGTTTGCATATGGATAATTTATCTACCTTTGTATCCTTTGAATTGCTTTCTAAACGGTCATCCATCCCAGCTTTATCAACAGCAGAGAACTGAGAATATTAACAACAACACTAATAATAAATATGCAGAAGGGTTAATATTTCAAGTTTCAAATCTACCCAGTACATGTAGGTTGTTGTTTACTATTTACATTATTCACCTTTGGGGCACTGCAACAGTGAATTGCTTACTTTAAATCAAGCAAACAACTGGACAATTTCCTTATGTCAAGCTGATGCTAAAATAAGGAAGGATTTCACCAAAAATTCCACGCAACCTATGTGGCTAACTCACAACACCAGAGAAAACTGAGCCATAAGTAAATTTCTTCTTTCCACGTTGGTATTATAATGATAAAACGTAAAGGCACCACCAATTCCAATGGCTTTGCATATGCCCAGTTCATTTTAAGAATTATTATCCAATAGAGTGTAGCATACTGCGGCTATCAAAATGACTGGTTAAGGCACATGTATCGTATATGCAAATTCTTCTTCCTCTTTTATTTTTTAATTGAAAAAATCCAGATTTAATGCGCTGTGAATTCATTTTATACCTCTTTTGGGAACTTATCGCCTCCTTGTCCTTCCTCTAATTTTCTCAGCACCTCCTGATCAGAGTTCTACAAGAAAAAAATGACAAAGCGCACAAAAAATAGAGAACAATTTTTTAGTAATTATACTCAGAGAATAATCAAAACATAGAAGATGAAGATCGGGTGCTGAAACCTTCAGAGCATTGAAACCCTTGATCTTCTCCACGGAGGCGATCGGTTGAGATTCCCTCGGAAAGCAGTCTACGTGATGCCATTTCGTAGCATCGAACCCCCGAGGATCTCTACTGACCAGGCCGAGCCTCAACGAATTTGCGAGGATTGGTTTGGTGCACTTCTTGCAGGAAGAACGGCCGGATTTCGCGTACTCGACTAGGATCTTCGAAGACGACATGGAAATTATGAGGCCGGACGGGGATTGACGGTTCTGATTAGGGGAAAACTGGATCAAGACGCCGGATCGGAGAGGACAGGGTTCGAGGTTTTGTGGAGGAAGGAGGAGGTTGCAGAACTTCAGCATGGAAAGGAAAACGAGGAGTGGATGGAAAAGACTGGAGTTCCGTCGGGAAGATCTTTTCCCGCCATCGTCGTTTCGAGCCGAATCCCTGCGAGGCGATTGTAGCGGTAAAGAGGAAGAAAGCCGAGGAAAAGAGAATGACGTGCTAGAGCCGGGGGGTAAACTTGTTATTTTGATGGAAAATTCAGCAAATTTAATCGTTATGTGAACTATAAAAAGTAAAAATGAAATAAAATATCTATTTTTGAATAATGTGATGCACGTGAGAGTTATACTATTATATTTAGAAATTTAAAACATTTATTTTTATATTTAAAATTTGTAAATTTAATTCATAATCACAACATAATTATATTATATATGAAATAAATTAATGCACGGGATCTATCCCTCGATTAGTACACGAAGGCCGCAGGTGCTAGCACTATTTTTCTAAGGAAAAAAAAGACTTGAGCTCTTGATATTTATCAATCATATTTATCATTGTTTTTTTATATCTAGACTTTTTTTTTATTCTATTCTATTTTTTCTGCATAATTTTTAATTAATTTGTTTTTACTCAAGTTGGTTCCATTATTTCTAACATTATTTGTTGAATTTATAATTTTTAATTAGATGAAAATAAGTAAAAAAAAGAAGAAGAAAAGGGGTGAGTGAGACCTAGGGCTTGATATGTGATAAGGAGAGGAAAAACAAAGGAAATGGAAAAAGAGAAGATAATGTCACTAATATAAAGTAGATATAAACCATAAAGTGACTAAAGTTTAAAGGGATAAATTGTAAATAATTAAAAATATAAATAATAATAAAATTAATGAAGATGATATATGTCAAATGGAGCCATGGGAGATGAGTTTTCCATCAAAATGCTTTCCTTTCCATGACACCCATGATGCCCAAAATGAATAGAATTCAAAATAAATAATGGACAGTAGTTTGATACAACTAAATAATGATCAAAAGTTTATAAGTTATTGTGGTCATCATGTGTAAATCATTTCTTCAACAAAAATTTGAGCTTTTTCCAAAACAGTGCGTAAGGAATGCTGACAATTCTATTTTCTTGCTCAGGCTTTCATTTTTTCCGAATCAATGCCCGAGAAAATACTTCCGTTTCCAAATCGATGCCCGGCTCCACCTGATGTTGCTGGAGGTCGCCAAATGCCCAAATTCAAATTTTTGGGGATGAAAATACCCCCGAGACCAAGAGATATACACCCCACCTCTATTTTGACCTACCCTAATTCCTCCTAATGAACCAATTCCCTTCCTGCACATCCCCAGCAGCAGCAATCCGACTCCTTTCCTGCACATCACTGGCAATAGGTTTTGACTCTCTTCCCGCACCTCCCCAATAGTAGCATCTGACTCCCTTCCTGCACCTTCCCCGTGGCATCTCCCCAGCAACGACGACATCTCCATCATTGAGTAAAGATAAGCCCTTTGCCTCTCTCCATTGCTGAGCTTTGATTGTGTTGCAACGAATTATTCTAAAACTTCTCTCAGCTAGATTCCATCATGGAATTCAACTTGCATACCCCCAAAGAGCATTTCCTTGATTTTTTCAAGCTGGATTCCATGCAATGAGGTATACTATGAAATTGACTACAGCAGCCACTCTTTTTTTTTTTTACCCTTTGGTGTTTGTCCCTGTTCTTGCCAAATTAGGTGGATGGCCATAGGAATGTCTTAATTTGTAATCAATCTCTGCTGAATCAATAGATTGTGATTTTTTAATAGGGTTTTATGTTCTTCCACGATGTATAGGATTTAGAATGTTCTAAGTTGAATTATCTTTTTTTGCATGTTTTAACTCCAATGGTAGAATGTATAAGATTATGCATTCACTACAATGGGGCATTTCATTGAGACAGTTCATGTGGGAGTACAACTTACATTGGTTACCAAAGACAAATTATAACAGCAGAGAAAGAATTAGCCACATTCCGAGACCTAGTTTATAACATTGAGAGAAAAATCAACATCCCAACAGATAAGATGAAATTATACTATAGGATTCTATCAGGTATCTCATATGAGTAGTATGAAGACTTGGACAATGAATGTGATTTACTCAATATATTTAAAAAATTTTCAAATGTCATGCCTTATAAGAAAGGAAAAGAAAGGAAAAAAACATATGATGTAAATGTGTATGTAACTATAGTTATAGATAGACAGATTGGTACAGGCAATAAAGCGTACATTTAAGTGGAAGATGAGAATTGAGCAATATCCAAACTGAGCAAATGTACAGGTAAGAATATATAGTAGAAGAGTCAGCTGATGATGAGTGTAATAAAGAAGTGCACAGTGGTGAAGAAGTACATGATGATGAAGAAAATATTAAAGGAGATGATACAACTAATGTTGAATATCACACAAAACTAATAAGGGATGCAACAATTGAAACATTTAAAGTGGATGATGATGTCATTCGATATGAGCCTGTTTTCTCATCCGATGATTTAGATGAAGAGGAGGAAAGTGTAAATGTGGATGATCATATAATGGCCGCACACCTGAATTTGGCAATGGGCATGGAATTTAAAGATGCCATAAGTTGTAAAAAGGCTATCCAAGAGTATGCAATTAAAGAACGATTTAACATTGTATTTTTTAGAAATACAAAGAAAACGATTGTAGAAAAATGTGATTCACCACAATGTTCATAGAGATATTACACAAGGGTTAAGTAAGATATGATCGGCTTTTGTTTGAAGACACTTAATGCTACCCACAACTGTATGGGCAATTAGGGTCCAAGGGAAAAGACAATTACTCGATGGTGGGTTGCAAATAAAGTGAAAATAGGTTGCGTGCTAATGAAAACTACGGCCTAAAGCTATTAATGAATGAGATTATGCATGAGACAGGCATATATTTGAATTACAAAAAAGTACGAAGAGGAAAATATATTGCCATGAATGAGTCATATGGATCTGTAGAGGATTTTTTTAAGAATGTTCTTTCTTTTTGTGCATCAATGAAGAGGTCAAATTCAGGTAGCATTATGGAGTACGAGCTATATCCATACACAACACTTTAAAGATTATTCATGTCTATTAGGGGATGTGTGGAAGGATTTCTATGTGAATGTCGCCCCATTATATTTATGGATGGTTGTCACTTGAAAAGTTAATACTAAGGAATTCTACTTTCAGTAATTGCTTATGATGGTAACAATGATATCCTGCCCATAAGAGTTGCAATGGTGGAGCAAAAGTGTACGGAGAGTTGGGAATGATTCTTAGGTTATCTTGGTCAAGCAATTGGAGATGGAAACTTCTGTTTTATGTCAGACCGACAAAAGAGTCTATTAGTAGTTGTCTTACGGTTATTCCCGACTAGTGGTTATCATTTCTGCATGCATTATTTCTATGCAAATTTAAAAATTTATGATTTTGGCAAAAGTATAGTAGTAAAAGATTGCTTCTAGAGTGCAAGGCAAGCATATACAAGATATGAGTAGGGGACATGCATGGAGCAATTGCAATAGTTATCTGTAAAAGCACACCAGTATATGATGAAGGAATCCTCTCTACATTGGTCATGAGCTTTATTCAAAGATGACTTGCCTTGTAATTCAATTGAGAACAATGTAGCTGAGTTATGAAATAGTTTGTTGCGATATCTATGTCATCAGCCAGTATGTGAGATCTTTGATGGCATTTGTATTAAGATGATGATGATGTTTGAAAGACAATAGAACTTGAGTTCATACACAAGGAATGAATCAATGGTACCAAGAGCTAGAAAAAAAGTTTTGGAGAACAAAAGAGCAGCCAAGTAGGCTATTGTGAGGCATGTCGATGAGTTCAAGTATGAAGTTAAATGTGAGGATGGGAGACATACTTTGCATCTAGTTAGAAGGATATGTTCATGTAAGCAGTGACAGATTGATGGAATACCTTGTAAGCATGTTTGTGTAGTGCAAATTCAACGGAGGGTTGATCTCGAGGAGTTATGTGCTTCGTACTTTCAGTGTACTACTAACTATGTAACTTACCAAGGCATCATTCATATAATGCCAAACTGCAGGTTTTGGGATCCAATCTTTGGTAGTGGGCATATCCTTCCACCAACAATAAAATAGGGTGCGGGTCGTCCTAAGATTAATAGAAAACGTGTTGCTGATGAGAGACCTCATGCATCCCAATCTCACATAGTTCAATGCAGTAATTGTGGTATCTTGGTCATAACAAAAAAATATGCAAAAACCCATTGCAAGAAAGTGTATCCAGTTCTTCATCCTATGTTAGGAGCATGATGAAAAACATAGTTATAAGGGGCAAGGGCAATGGGAGAGGCCAATGTTGAAAAGAAGTAGCAACTGGCTTGAGTGACCTAGTTTACTGAGTTTATCTATGTAATTATGTATCTTTTATTTTAAACTATGTACTCTGTAAGCTTTAGTTTATTACTTTAAACTTGAAACTTTTAGAAATGTAACTTTGTACCTGAAATATTCCTACTAGCATGCTCGATCTTCTCTTTTTATACCAAAGTCTCTAAATCTTTTGTATTTTATGATTTTTATTTCAGGGATGCAATTGGATTAGAGTTTAACAAGAAACTGGTCTCTGTTAATGCTATCTGGTTGTGTGATAGCGGTCCATGTATTTGTTCGTATCAAATTAGCACTTACTTCTGTTGCTAGGCTGCATCAACAAGCGATAAATTATTACCAGGTTGCATCAATATGCACATATAAGATATGTTTAATACTAATGTTTAAAACTTGTGTTGAACTTATGTGTTGTGGAATCACTTCTAGGATCTCAAAAACAGAAGTTCTAACTTCTGCGTTACAAACTCCAAAACAAAAGTTTTGTTGGACTTCTGTGTTGCGACAACACTTTTGAGTTGCAGAATCACTTTTGGGATCTCCAAAATAGAAGTTCTATTGGACTGTTGTATTGTGACAATACTTCTAGGTTGCAAAATCACTTCTGATCCATTTGTTTAATAAAATCAGGACTCAAATGATATACAAATGCAATGTCATCTAAAGAAAGATCCATTTGTTAATAGAACACCAATAGTAGGACTTATAGTGCTCCTTACCTTGCAAATGAAGTTGATTATTCAAAACATATACTAGTCATCAGTGGAGCCAAGCATCTCATTTACCAAAAGTTAACATTCCATAGGGCCACCAAAAGATAAACATTTCTCAATGACATTTGATGCAAACTTCTGCTGGCTCATGTGAACAATCTGTTCAGCTAATTTCTGGATTATAGCATAATGTTCATGTGGCTTTCCATGCTCAAGAACATTCTATTACCAATTAATGTACAATAAGAACAAAAAAGAACACAAAACGAATGAAAAAAAGAAAATTTATCATATCACAAGTGATAATTCTGAAAAACAAGACTACACAAAGCAAGATGTAAAAGAAAGACTAGGATATGAGGTGACTTGATATGTAATGAGTAAACATCGAACAATTAAATGCAATTACTCTAGTATAGATAGTAAGGACATGAGATTGCAGAGATTGCAGCGAAGTTGTGCAGTGACAAATTTTGAATGGATGTAGAATGTAATATTATTGACTTTTCATTTCAGCAATAGGGCATCGCCTCACGCTACAGTAACGCTCTTTACCTGTGTCCTTAGGGCATGAGTTTTAGTCACAAAAACAACATCTTGAAAATTAAGAAATGGTTGCATGCATCTTGCCCTCGCCAACCACATTGGTGGGAACCTCATTCACTGGGTATGTTATCCAACATGAAAAAGATGAATGGTAAGGACTTGAACTCAATATCCAGAGACAGGACCAAGGAAATCTTCGCCCATTTGAAAGAATAGGTAAGAACTAAGTCATTTTTAGTTAGAAATATATTGATATTTTAATATATGTAAGTCGCCATCGATTAGACAAATATGCAAGTAGTTATATGTCATACAAATAAATAAGTCACTTTTAGTTTCCTTAGATAGTAGACGTGATATTTTAATAGATTGCCCAGTCAACAAGATCTAAACCTTACAACATATATACGACAACATCCAAGCTCCATGGCAGCTCATCTATGCAAGTATCTATGAGATACAAAAGCTCCCTTAAAAGAAGTTGTGCCTACATTAACTGGCATAGGAAGAAGATCTTTAAATGCAGTAAAAAGTTCCCATATAGAACTCAATTCCAGCCTCTCAAACACATATAAGAAGTTGTTAAAAGCTCACAAAAAATTGAAAGGGTGTGGAATCCAAATAAATTTGAAATTCTAATAAGTTTTGCTAAATTAAAAGGCTTGACAAATTTGGTATATACCTTCATTTGCCTCACAATCAAAGGTAAACCAGATGAGGTTAGTAACAGCTTTGCATGTTTTCCTATTAGAAACAAAAAATGGAGTGATGAACTAAGTGTCAATAAAAGCAAAGAGCAAGTCATTAAACATACATTGATGCTGGAATAAGGACAAGCAGAAAACATTACATTGTTTACTTTTAGTTTAGTGAACCAGGACAAGCAGAAAATATTACATCATTTACTCTTATATTAGCGAAACAAGTTCATAAGAGAAGCTAATGAGACCAAGATAATAGACCTTAGCAACACAAAGACCAAAATAAGCTTAAAGATAATTTAAGATGTGCTGAAATCAGGGTAAAATTCAATACTTGGAGAGGGATTATAATAAGAGGTAAAAGGCAATTGAGAAGTAGAAACTAACATATCTGTTATGCTTCATGGTAAGAGGACATAAAGAACTCTGAAATGGATAAAATACTGTAAAAGTTAACTTCTAAGAGTTATGAGATTTAAGTATTACAATACCAAAAAGTTATCATGACTAACAAGTTTAGCATAATTTGTTAAAAAACCAAACTTCTCCATGATATAAAGAACTGGCACAATTTTGAGGCCAGAAACCATTTCTTTCCTTCAGTTCATAATTAGACACATTTTTGAGTTTTCTTATCATTGCTTCTTAGGCTTCTAAAATTCTTATTCTAATATACATATCTTTTCGATGGTCTCTGTTACCCTGCCTTTTTTCTTCTTTCTCCAACAAATTAACAATTGACAATGGATATCTGCTTAACATTTTCTCTTCCTTGTTCTTTTCTCCATGAAAAAGTTCACTCTACCACTAGTTGCAACATGCAAGTTAGGAGTTTCATTTCTTTCATGATCCAACATTTCCTGGAATAGATTCATTGCTTCTCTCCACTAACCCAAACTAGATAAGTCATGAATTAAAGAATTATAGTTAACAACATTTAGTGAGATTCCTTGACCCAACATTTTATAAAACAGACCCATGGCTTCTTTTCAGTTAGGAGCCATTACTCAACCAAAGGTTTGAATGTCCACTGCCACCATCTTTTGAGCAACTTTGGTAAATTTGCTAGAATCCCCTTAAAATATCATCATTTCTTTGCATGGAAATTCAGAAAGAGTCTTTAGCTTCAACAAAATTGAGATGATATAGCTTGAATTGGTGTTTTTTGTTATTCATTAGCCACGTACCCAAGTTGAAACATCACAGAAGTAGCACAAGATGCAACAACTTCATTCATTAGGGTGGACTTTAAGGGATTGTGAAGCATTTTCCCCTTTCTTACTCTAGTGGCATGAGCACCATGTTTGTAATCACATTTAGTGGTTCATTACTATTTCAAGTAGTCATCTTCTTTAAATACCTCCCATCTCCGTTCAAATATATTTATCAAAATTAAAAGTATTTAAAACATTTAAAAACTATACTTATGACCTTAAAATACTAGTGCTGCACACTAGGTGATCCGAAGTCCCTTTAGAAACAAATAAATTGAAAATTATGTTGTGACTAGTAGCTTAAAAATACTATCAATGTCAAAAGAGAACAAGGGATTTAGAGATGCAATAACATCATCTATAAACATATATTTGGATATGATCAAATCCGTGGTTATACTACATTGATTCCAATCAACCCTACATAATGAAAAGAAAAAAACTAGTACTTATTTAGAGAATTTTAGTCTTTCAATTCCATCCAAAATTTTGGAATTGATAGCTTCTTTCTTCATGAGCTCAATCTCTCTTTTTGCAAGTTATAGTTCTTTCTTCAAAAGTGGCACTTCATCACACGCTTTACATGACGATCCATTCGACCCTATTGTCATCCAACTTGCTTCCATATGTGTACCATATTTGTCAAGAGCTGAGTCACTTGCCTCTGATTCATGTGCAGTTGTAAGACGTTGATAATATACATCACATCATGAAAAGTAGTTCCAGGAGTGTTTGCCCTGATTGAATGAAAAATAGAATTAGTTAATATATCAATGTTGTGATAAATTATCAAAAAAAATAAAAATGTACTAACTATGTATAGAAACATTACTATTATAGGACACCAATAAAACCATCGTTGTAAATTTTTACTTGTCGGTGACATCAAAGTATAACACAACCCTCTGCCGTATTTACGAGGAATTCTTGGGTATGAGCACGAATTTAAAAACATACTTCTCTCTATTTTAGATTTTCATTGTCAATCTAACACCTAAACAAACAAGTATAAATAGGCATTAAAGAATGACCTGAGCCTACATTTATTTCTAAGTTTTCATGGTTTAGTTGTATTTTATAGGGAATTCGTTAAAAATTTCTACACAATTATGACAACTATCACAATTATATCACAATTCATTTTAGAATAGCTCCTTACAACATAATCAAAGTTCAGGGATGGAGAGAGGCCAAGGGCTTACCTTTGCTCAACAATGGAGATGTCGTTGTTGTCCGGGAGATGCCATGAGGAAGGTGCGGGAAGGGTACAGGAAGGGAGTCGGAACCTGTTGTCGGTGAGGTGAGGGAAAAGAGTCAGATGCTGTTGCCGGGGATGTGCGGGAAGGGAGTTGGATTGCTGCTACCAGGGATGTGCGAGAAGGGAATTAGTTAGCTAGGAGGAATTAGTGCAGGTGGAAATGGAGGTGGGGTGTATATCTCTTGGTCTTGGGGTATTTTTGTCCCCAAAATTTTGAATTTGGTTGTCCAATGGCCTCCGACAATGTCAACTAGAGCCGGGCAGCGATTTAGAAATGAGAGTGTTTTCTTGAGCATCGATTCAGAAAAATGAAAGCTTGGGCACCAAAACGGGATTGTCAACATTCCTTGAGCACTGTCTTGGAAAAAACTCAAAAAAAATTCCTTAGGATTTTTTCTTTTCCTTGTCCAGTGAAATCATTCAAGTCAGATAAATGTGGGCTTGGCAGGCACGTGGAGTACTCAGCCAAAAATCGCAAGCTTGTGGACTAAAACCAATCAAATCACCAACTTCGAAGTGGAATTCAAAATCGCCCAACGTTAGAGTCAAAACAAACCTAGATACAACCATTAAACTACCTCAATGCTCTCCGTGTGTAAAATTTAAGATGGCCACCAACTTTTGTTGACCTTGACTCCACCTCAATACTCAATAAACAACAACATCCGTCTTCTAAGTAGATGATAAAAACTAGATGCAATGAGATCAAGGTTTTTGGGTGCATGCCATTAAACCATTGAGGTTTGATGATAATCCAACACAAAATAAGTATATATTTCACAAGTATGCCCTGAACAATTGAAATTTAATTAAGCATACCCCTCACATGACTTTATGTGAATTAGGGGTAAA
>JAYJMB010025679.1:0-33808 GCA_036873735.1 Pouteria campechiana
ATTAATATAGATATTTCATCCATTTATATAATTTTTTGATAATAAACTTCCTCAAAAATTAAATTGTACAGTATGCCACATTGTAAAAATCTCTAAAACTTTACAAGAGTGAACATTTACATTTTTGAAATTTCCAGGGCCTTACAAGATAGGTCTCCTTCTACCCTGCCTATCCAAGACTTCTTAGTGCTAGCATCGTAATTACTTATTAGTGCTTGCACTAGCCTAGTGTATCAAAAACCTTAGTATCTCAAAAATGTTTCCCATCCTTGGTACTATAACCACTAAGTTACTTCTAGATTCAATCTTTCTACTCCAAAACCACTAAAATCATATTTTTTTTCTTTAACTATTCTCTTATTTTCAAAGTGCTTTTGAAATTTCTCGAAGGAAGACAACCTGTTGTTGAAGATTACTTTACGAGGATTGTCTTCGATTATTCCTAGTTTCTTTGTTAGAGTCTTTTCCTCAATGACTTCCTTTTTTCTTATTCTTCTTCCAAACTCTATTAATACAGAGCTTACTGACTTGCTTGTTCCCTTAGTTCTCACCATTTGTAGCAGTTGGGTTTAGGGTTTTGCGAGAATGAAGGTTTTGGAAGGATTTTCAGAAGAGTGAAAGGCTTTCTTAAAATGGGAATGGAATAGTATCGATTTGAAATTGTATAAGATGATATAAAATAAGCGGGAATTTGAATCTTCTAGTCTGAAATCATGTTTCAAAGCTAACAGGTAGGAATTTTAGATGTTCTAAAAGGGTTTTGTTTACTTAGAGAGTGGTTTTGGAGTTTTAGATCTTCTGAAGTTATAACTTTAGATATTCTAAAAGCACTTCATCTAATGCTGAAAGGCTTTAGAGAGGGGAATTTATATTTCAAACAGTCTAAAATAGAGTTTAGCTCGATCTTTAAATGTTTTGAAGTGAAGTTTTAGAACTTTTGAAGGTGTCTAAGTTTTTCAGATTTTGGAATTTATGAAGTTTAACCCGATCTTCAGATGTTCTGAAGTGAAGTTTCATAACTTTTGAAGGTGTCTAAGTTTTTCAGATTTTGGAATTTATGAAGTTTAACCCGATCTTCAGATGTTCTGAAGTAAAGTTTCAGAACTTCTGAAGTTGTCTAAGTTTTTTAGATTTTGGAATTTTATGTAATAAGTCATGAAAGAACTTTAGAACAACTTTTGAAGTTCTTTCAGAGCTTCTGAAAGAACTTATGAAACTAATTGATTATTAGAAAACTTAAACAAAACATGGAATATAATATCTAGATCATTTAAATCATTAATGATGTAATTGAAGGAATTTTATATGGCAGTGACACGCATTCAGATATAGATATAACATTGCAATCATGTGACCAAGAGCATTATATCATCATCATATGATAAACAATTCAGGCACTTGGATCTATCACACCTAGCTCCCTTCTTATTTTGCAAAATCTATCCTCTAGGAGTGGCTTAGTGAAAAAATTTGCTAATTGATCTTCAGTTGGTACATATTTCTAGTGGATATTGTGATTTTGCATGATATGATCATGCTTCTAAGAAACTAACATGTCTCTGAGGTACTCCTTTTATCTACTTTATAACCAGCAAAATCTGCATCTAAGTACTCTACTAATTCAAAGTTTGAACCTTTTGGATTCCATAAACCAAGGTTTTGTACATCTAAAAGGTATTTAAAGATTCTTTTAACATCTCTAAAATGTGATTCTTTAGGATCTGACTGAAATCTAGCACACATACAAACACTAAACATGATATCAGGTTTACCAGTAGTTAAATGCAACAGAGATTCTATCATACTTCTATACAGTTTTTGACAGATAGATTTACCTTTCTCATCTTTGTTCATCTTGATAGACATAATCTTTAGAGCTCCCAAAGGTTTTCATCTTCTAAATTAAACTTTTCTAGGAGTTTTTTAGTGTATTTAGCTTAGTGGATTAATATCCCTTCCTTCAGTTGCTTGATTTGTAATCCCATAAAGAAGTTTAATTCTCCCATCAACCTCATTTCAAATTCTCCTTGCTGACCTTAGAAAATTCTTAACATAATTTATAATTAGTGACACCAAATACAATATCATCGACATATATTTGCATAATTAAAATATCTTTTATGTCATGCTTAATGAAATGTGTGGTATCTACTTTACTTCTTAAGAAACCTTTCTCAATTAAGAACCTTGCTTAGCCTCTCATACCATGCTCTAGGAGCTTATTTAAGACCGTAGAGGGCTTTCTTGAGTTTTAAGATATGGTTAGGATCATGAGGATCTTCAAACCCAAGCGGTTGTTCTATATACACCTCTTCATTTATAAATCCATTTAAGAATGCACTTTTGACATCTATCTGATACAACTTAAAATCCATAAAAGATGCAATAACTAATAGTATTTTAATGGCTTCTATCTTAGCAACAGGGGCATATGACTCTTCAAAATCAAATCCTTCTTCTTGACAATACCCCTTAGCTACTAATCTTGCCTTATTTCTTACTAATATTCTAGATTCATCTAATTTATTCCTAAAGATGTATTTAGTTCCTATGACAAATTGATGGTCTGGTCTTGGAACAAATGTCTATACACTATTCCTTTTAAATTGGTTTAACTCTTCTTGCATAGCTATGATCCAATTTTTATCCTCTAAAGCTTGTTCTATGAATGTTGGCTCTAGTTTAGAAATAAAGGCAAAATTACCATATACTTGGTGATATGAAGATCTACTTCTAGCTTTATCATATATATATATATCACTATTTATTTGGTGTTCAAGATGAGCATGCATGAACCTCTAATCTCTAGAAATGAAATTGTTACCTTTATCATTTACCTCACACGTGGATAGTTCATCTTCATGTAGCACTGTCTCTAGTTATGGAGCTTCTTTTTCTTTGTCTTGTAGATTCATCTTCTCCATAATTGTTGTGAGTTCACCAAACTCATCATCAAAATCACTAACTCTCCTTAAGGGGTTAGTACTTTCATGAAATTTTACATAGACAGACTCCTCAACAATTCTACTTCTCAAGTTCTAGACTCTAAATGGCTTACTAACAATGGTGTATATAAGGAAAATACCTATATCAGATTTACAGTTAAATTTACCAAGGCTTTCCTTTCCATTGTTAAGAATAAAATATTTGTCCCCAAGAGTATGGAAATATGAGATGTTAGGCTTTCTGCTGAAATACAGTTCAAATGGTGTTTCGTTAAGTATAGATTCTATTTATGATGTAACATGCAGTGTTTATTGCTTCTACCCAAAAATATTGAGGTAGATTATATTTACTTAATATTGTCCTTGTCTTCTCTTGCGAGGATCTATTTTTCTCCACCATGATCACTCCTTATGGTAATTATATGAGAGCTTTGTTCATTTTGCACATGTTTGGTAAAGATTTTAAAGAATGAAAAAGCCTCATCTTTTGATGCAAGAAACATTATCTAGGTAAATCTTGAAATGTCATCTATAATGACATATGCATAATATTTTCCTCCAAGACTCCTAGTTCTTATTGGTCTAATAAGATCCATGTGTAGCAATTGAAGTGGCTTAGTGGTGTCTACTTCCTTTTGTTGTTTGAAAGATCCTTTCACTTGCTTTCCTTTTAAGCAAGCATCACATAACTCATTTTGTCAAATTTCAGCTTTGGTAAGACAACAACAAGATCTTTATTGTACATCTTTTCAATCACATCTTTGTTAGCATGTCCTAATCCACAACAAGGATTCATATAGTACCGAAAAAACTTGAGATTCAAACATAACCTTATAACCATTATCACAAAATCGACTTACACTCAGAAGGTTATGTTTCAATCCTTCTACAAGCAAAACATTTGAAATTATAGACCCCAAGGGTTTATTTTTGATGATTAACAAAACTTATTAATGACTCAAATTATGATAATGATGTATTGTTAGATTTTTGAATTCAGAAGAGGCTTTAGATGTGATGTAGGCATGATCAGAGGAATGCTTAGTGGCTTCGGAGGAAGCTTTGGAGGTTTGAAAATGAAGTCCAAAGGCTTTAAAGGGAGAACTCTAAATTTAGAAGGGAAGGAAGAAGCCTCAAAAGAAGAAGAAGAAAGCTTTAGAGTATGTGTTGGGTATGGGACCAGCAAGCTCCCTTTGAGTCTAATGCCATGTGCAACAAGGGGGGACCTGCACATGTTGTTAGGGGATTGACTGCCCCACCTGCCGAGGCACTGTGCTTTACAAAGCCCCTCATGTCCACCGGCTGCGCAAGATATGTCTGGGCTCTGCACTGTTAGGATATATGAATTAAGTCTCTGTTCCCTAACAGCTCAAGCTTTTGGGAGAACTGGTTAAGGGGCTCGATCCTAACCTAGTATCAGAGTGAGGTTGCAGGTTCAACTCCCAGGGTAGTTGCTAGGGGGGGGGGGGGGTATTTTTGGGTATGGGACCATCAAGCTCCTTTGAGTTGGACGCCATGTGCAACAAGGGGGGACTCACACATGTCGTTAGGGGATTGACCACCCCACCTACCAAGACACTATGCCTTGTGAAGACCCTCATGCACACCAGTTGCACAAGATATGTCCGGGCTCTGTGCTATTAGGATATATGAATTAAGTCTCCATTCCCTGGCAGCTCGAGTTTTTTAGAGAACTAGTTAAGGGGCTCGATCCTAAACCTGGTATCAAAGCAAGGTCGCAAGTTTGACTCCTAGGGTAGTTGCTGGGGGGAGATTGTTGGGTATGGGACCAGCAAGCTTCCTTTGAGTTGGATGCCATGTGTAACAAAAGGGGACCCGAACGTGTCATTAAGGGACTGATTGCCCCACCTACCAAGGCACTATGCCTTGCGAAGCCCCTCATGCCCACCGACTGCACAAGATATGTCCGAGCTCTGCACTATTAGGATATATGAATTAAGTCTCCATTCCCTGACAGCTCGAGCCTTTGGAAGAACTAGTTAAGGGGCTTGATCCTAAACCTAAAATGTGCTGAAAGAAATAAAATTTTCGTATAAAATGATTGTATGAAAATTTCTTTTGTATGAAATATAGTTAAAATATTGTATAAAAAGTTCTTTTGTATGAAATTCAGTTAAAATATTATGCATCCATTCAGGGGGAGTTTCACTGAATTAATAAAGAAATTCTTGCAATTAAGTTACTCTAAGTTTATTGTTAGACAAGTTTTGAAAGGTATATCACTCCATGTTTTGTCATAATAAAAAATGGGGAGAATGTTAAATATATTATATAACAAATGTTGAACATAGTATCTTAAATAGCTTGATTTTGAAGATGAAAATCCTTAATCAAGTAAGTTTTGATGATGAGCAAAGACATGAGTGAAACATTAAGTACTAATAATTTATTCTCAAGTATATTACAGAAATATTATTCCATACTTAACTTGAGAATAATCTCCATGATTGATCAAAGGAAGAAACCAAGTAAATGCTCATGCAAGATAAGTATATAAACTACATATATACTTAAAACAATAAAACTGAAATTTTAGAGTTATCAAGACATACTTCGAAGTCAACAGGAAAGCTTTGGAGTCATCATGGTATCCTTCGGAAACAATAGGAAAGCCTTTAGAGTCATAATGATATGCTTCAAAATCTTCAAGCATATTTTAGAGTTAATCAAACAAGCTTCGAAGTCTTCAAGTACACTTTGGAGTTAATTAGACAAGCTTTGGAGTCTTCAAGTATACTTTAGAGTTAATCAAACATGTTTCAAAATTATCCAGATATGCTTTAGAGTCATGAAGATATACTTCAAAGTTAACGAGATATGCTTCGGAGTCATGAAGATATGCTTTCGAATCATAGAGTTACACTTTGGAGTCATATTTTAGAGTTAACCAAACACACTTCGGAATCAACAAGATATTCTTTGGAGTTAACAAATATACTTCGGAGTTAGCAAGCAAATTTCAGAGTTGTTAAACCTTACTTTGAAGTCAACAAGATACTTCGGAGACAATGAACAATAACCTTCAGAGTTAACAGAACACTCTTTGAGAATGTGATTTGTTGGAGTTGGAAGATAGGTGCTTTAGAGACAGCAAACTCCTTCAGAGTTAAGAGTCGGAGCTCCGATTTAGTGCTTTGAAGTCACAATATATTTACTTCAGAGACAAAGAATGCCTTCGGAGTCAGCCTCCAAAACACGTCTTCGGTGCATCCAAAGAGACAATGACTTGTGTGAACTATGCGGAAACTTCATGTTACTTACAATTTTGGAGGATCGGATGTTAGTTCATGGCCTCCAAAACAGAGCTAAAAGTATAATGATATAAAATTTGAACGTTTCTCAGCATTAAATATTTCTCACCTATCATAACAGAAAAAGTTAGAGATCCCAAAGAAAGTTAGATATCTTAAATATAAAAGGAGTTAAGTGTGATCGAAGATCAACTACGATTTTACATTGAAAAACTAGAGAGAGAATTTATTAAGTCTTTAAGGCTTTTCTTCCACAATTTCAGCTCCACTGCAATTCATTCAAAGAAGCATTCAAAGTCATTCATCTATTCAACAACATCTGGATATCTAAATCCTACTGCATTTATTATTATATTATTTGTGTTTACTGCATTCAAATTTCATACAAAATTAGTCTATTAGAGGCATTAACATTTGTACACTTTTATTTCTGCATATCTCTGCAAGTTTTCTAACTTGCATCTATGTAGTGAAAGCAAGTAGGATACTTGCTGAGTACTTGTATAAGTTTGCTAGTGAGCTTGAAAAACCACTTGTGTAAGTTTATTGGTGAGCTTGGAAAACCAACAAATGTTAGTGGAACTTGAGTTTAGTAGAAAAGGCTAACTCAGAGAAGTGCAGTAGGAACCCAAGTGAAGGGCCGAACCACTATAAAAATGCCTGTCTAAGTACATTCTATTATCAGTGATTTCTTTAGTATTGCACTTCAATGATTATCTGGCCAAAATTTTTAGAGACTCAATTCACCCCCCCCCCTTCCCCCTCTTGAGTCACCATCTAAACGGGAGCAACAATTGGTATTAGAGCTGGCTTCACCAGTTATACATTACGATTTCAATCATATAACTTGTTAAGAGATCTCTATGGTTAGGTATTTTGACAACATTTCTGTTGAAGGTCAATCAACTTCCAAACCTTCACTATTTGATGGTATAAATTATGGATACTAGAAGATGAGAATGAAAAATTTCTTGATTTTCTTAGATTATCAGCGATGGAAAACCATCAAGGATGGTTTGATTGTCCTAAATACTGAAGATAAATATATTGCTGAGGACATTCTGACAGTTGAGAAAGATGATGAGGTAAAGAATTGCCTTTATTGTGCTCTTGCATCTGCTAAGTTTGACAAGATATCCTCTTGCAATACTGTAAAGGAAATCTAGGATAAACTAGAGGTAGCACACGAAGGCACAATGCAAGGGAAACTAAGATAAATCTTCTTATGCAGGAATATGAAGCTTTGAACATGAAGGAGACATAATTAATCTCATACATGTTTGGCAGGTCTCAAAAGATAACAGATGGGTTGAAAAATCTAGGAGAAAAATACTCAAAGCCCAAAATGGTGAAGAAAATTCTGAGATCTTTGTCAAAGCAATAGATGCCAAAAGTAATAGCAATGCAGGAAGCAAGGAATCTGGACATAATGAGTCTTGAAGAACTCATGGGTTCTCTTATGACTCATAAGGTTTTAATGAAGGAGAAAAATATACAAGAACCAAAGGACAAGAAAGCAATTGCTCTTAAAGTTGAATCAGAAAATGAAGAATCCCAAACTGATGCATCCACAAGTGGAGATGAAGACGAAGAGACAATAATAATTATGAGAAGATTCAAATCCATGCTAAAGAAGAAAAAGTTTGAAAACAATTCAAGGAACAATTTTGGGAGAAATGATAGAAAGAAAGAACCACCTACTTGTTACAATTGTGGGAAACCTGGACATATGAAGTTTGACTATATAGAGCCAGACAAGAAACAAAATGTTCAGCAAAAGAAGACATACAATTCATACCTTGATAGAAGAAACAATAGCAACAACAACATTAGACCGAGTAAAAAATTCTAGAAGACAAAGAAAGCTCTAGTAGCATGGGAGATGCTAGAGAACATTATAAATGAAAGAAAAAGTGAGGAAGAAAAGAATATGAAGCCTAAATCAGTCAACGTTTTCCAAACAGAAGCACTCATGATGAACTTCATGTGGGAATCAACTTCATAGCAATCCATGAAGAGAAGGTAAATTTTGATTATGAAATTCCCAATCATGAAGAAATGCTAGAAGAATTATATTCAGATCTTATGACTTTGAAAGAGAAGTACAAAGAGACCGAAAAGGAGCTCAAATGAATTACAAATAAACGCTCCAAAGTCCAGGAAGAAAATTCCAAGCTCAAGAGTAGCAATAACACCAATAGCATACTTGAGCAAGTAGTAGCTGAAAATAATGCTCTAAAAAAGACATTGACTTCCACTTTATTAAGAATGAAAACAAGGAAAAGAAGTGGACAGCAACAATATAGAAAATTTGAGCCTAAACAGACTATAATTTGGGTTCCAAAAATAGTTGCAAATGTGCTAAATGCAACTCAAATTCCTTTAGTTAAAATTGTTTTACCCAAGAAATAATAGGTACCAACATTACCTACAACTAACCCACTTGGATCTATTCCCAAATGGGTAACAAAAGTTAAAACTTAACTTTATCATACATGTGTGCTTGGGAGCCACAAAGAGCAGCATATGGTATATCGATAGTGGTTGCTCAAGGCACATGACAGGGAATAAGAAACTGTTCATAAAGCTGAAAATTAAATCTGGTGGAATAGTAAACTTTGGCGATAATGGTAAAAGTAGAGTAGCTGGGATTAGTAAGATTGGCCAACCACAATCTACTACAATTTGTGATGTACTTTTAGTAAAATGATTGAAACACAATCTTCTTAGCATATGTTAGTTTTGTGACAAAGGCTATAGAGTTGTGTTTGAATCTCAATTCTGTTCTATATTAGATAAGTTTTAATTAGTTATAGTATATGGTAAAAGATATGAAAAAATATATTTTGTTGACCTTTTAGATATTCAGACTAAGTATCTTGTTGTGAATGACAATGAACCCATGTTGTGGCATAGAAGGTTGGGGCATGCCAACAAAAATCTGATTGAAAAATTATATAATAAAGATCTAGTTGTTGGCTTATCAAAACTCAAAATTGATAATAAGTTGTGTGACGCTTGCATGAAAGGTAAGCAAGTAAAAGAATCTTTCAAATCAAACAAAGAAGTATACATAACCAAACCCCTACAGTTGCTATATATGGATTTAGTTGGACCAACAAGGACAAGAAGCCTTAGAGGGAAACATCATGCATATGTCATTGTATACGAGTATAGTAGATTTACTTGGATAATGTTTCTGACATCTAAAGATGAAGCTTTTTCATTCTTTGAAGTATTTTCCAAATGTGAATAGAATGAACAAAGCTCTTATATTGTTGTCATAAGGAGTGATCATGGTAGAGAGTTTGAAAATTATAAATTCACTAATTTTTGTGAATGTATGGAATTTTTCAAATATTCTTTGCACCAAGAACACTCTAACAAAATGAAGTAAGTGAAAGGAAGAACAGATCCTTGCAAGAGATGGCAAGGACAATGTTGAGTGAATATAGCCTCCAACAGTATTTTTGGGCTGAAGCAAACATCGCATGCTATATCATTAATAGATTTTTTGCAAGATCCATACTCAACAAAACTCCATTTGAATTATACTATGGTAAGAATCAAATATTTTATATTTTCATACTTTTGGTTGTAAGTGCTTTATTCTTAACAATGGTAAAGAAAATCTTAGAAATTTTGATAGCAGATATGATCAAGTTATATTTCTGGGTTATTCCATTGTTAACAAAGCATTTAGAGTGACCAACCTGAGACTTAAAAATGTAGAGGAATCTGTCCATGTTAAATTTGATGAACATACTAACTTCATAAAAAGAAATAGTGATTTTGATGATGAGACAGATAATCTTTCAACAACAGAGGTAATTGTGGAAGGTAACTCATCTCTTCGCAAAGATTGGAGGTTTATGCATGCTCATCCTGAAAATCAGATAATTGGTGATGTGTTTGATAAAGTTAGAACTAGATCATCCTATCAACAAATATGTGGGAAATTTGCCTTTATTTCTCAATTAGAACCAACTTGCATAGGCCAAGCATTAAAAGATAAAAACTAGATTGTAGTTATGCAAGAAGAATTGGATTAATTTCAAAGAAATGATGTGTGGACCATTGTTCCAACACCAAGCCATCAATCTGTTATAGGAACAAAATGGGTCTTTAGGAACAAACTGGATGACTCAGGAATTGTGGTGAAAAATAAGGCAAGATTAATTGCAAAAGGATACTGTCAAGAAGGTATTGACTTTAAAGAGTCATATGCCCCTATTGTAAGGATTGAAGCCATTAGAATACTTCTTGCATTTGCATCATATATAGATTTCAAGCTATATCAAATGGATGTAAAAAGTACATTTTTGAATGGTTTCATTAATGAAGAGGTATATGTGAAATAACACCCTGGGTTTGAAAATACTCATTGTACAAATCATGTATTCAAACTCAAGAAAGCCCTCTATATTTTGAAATAGGCTCCTAAAGCTTGGTATGAGAGGCTAAGCAAATTTCTGATTGAAAAAGGTTTTTCAAGGGATAAAGTGGATACCATTCTCTTCATCAAGCATGCAAAGAAAGACATTCTTATAGTTCCAATTTATGTTGACAACATAGTATTTGGTGCAACTAATGAAAATTTTTATCAAGAATTTTCTAAGACTATCCGGGGATAATTTGAAATGAGCTTGATGGGTAAACTCAATTTATTTTTGGGACTACAAATCAAATAAGAAAAAGAAGGAATCTTCATTCACCAAGTCAAGTATACAAAATAACTTCTAAAGAAATTCAACATTAAATATGATAAAAGATATGGAACACCAATCAACACTTCAATAAAGCTGGATAAAGATGAAAGAGGTAAATCTATATGCAACAAACTCTATAAGAGCATGATAGGATCATTATTATATTTAACTGCAAGTAGACCATATATAATGTTTAGTGTCTACATGTGTGTTAGATTTCAGTTAGATCCCAAAGAGTCAAATGTAAT
This sequence comes from Pouteria campechiana, assembly GCA_036873735.1. Taxonomy (NCBI): domain Eukaryota; kingdom Viridiplantae; phylum Streptophyta; class Magnoliopsida; order Ericales; family Sapotaceae; genus Pouteria; species Pouteria campechiana. The sequence continues at coordinate 11,175 of JAYJMB010025679.1, forward strand.
TGCTGTAAAGAGAATATTTAGATACCTCTTAGACTCATAAAACCTCGGTTTGTTGTATCTAAAAGGTTCTGATTTCAATTTAGTAGGGTACTCAGATGCAGATTTTGTTAAATATAAAGTAAATTGAAAGAATACTTCAGGATTATGTAAATTTCTAGGAAGCATGATCATATCTTGGTTTTCCAAGAAATAGACATCTGTAGCATTATCAAATGCTAAAGTAGAATATGTAGCAGCTGACAGTTGTTGTACTTAGATTCTTTGGATGAAGCAGCAATTAAATGATTTTGGTCTTAATTTTGTTGATATCCCTATAAGATATGATAACACTAGTGCTATAATTCTGACCAAGAATCCAGTTTTGCATTCCAAAGCAAAACATATAGAAATCATGTATCATTTCATTAGGGACCATGTTCAAAATCATGACATTTGCTTAGAATTTGTCTCAACTGAAAATCAGCTAGCAAATTTTTACAAAACCACTTGCAGAAGAAAGATTTAACATGATAAGAAGAGAATTAGGCATTCTAGATCCAAGTGCATAAAATGCATAATTCATTAAACAAATAAACTTTGACTAATCATCTTTATATTCACCCTGAAATTGCTTTGTTTGAGAGCCTAATGCCATTTTTTGTGTAAAACATAAAATGAAGTAGATTGCATCTTTTGATTTTCCAAGAAGTGTGTTAATGCATATTTAATTAACTATCTTGGTAATGATACATGTATTAGTGGGTTAAAAGAATAATTAATATGTACACAAAAAACTTAGAGTCTAAACTCCCTGAAAATGTGTCTTATACTTCATAGCCTTCTAAGCTCACAAAAATTCTCACTTGGGAGCCTCTGAAGCCCAATAACTGCCTCCGAAGTAATGTATCGGAGTATCCAAAACCCCAAATCAATTTGATTCCTCCAAATGATCTCTTTCAAAGCATCCAAAACCAAAACCTATTAGTGTTTTGGAGGAAATCTAAACCCATCAGAAAAATCAGAAAGCACTCAATCTATTTAAGTGCTCAAAACCTCTCCAAAAACCTAAAATCCTCTTCTCCAAACTCTCGATATTTCTTTTTCAGAGAAGACTCTTCATCTTCCTGCTCGTTTTGAATCTCAATCTCAACTCTCACTATCTCTCTTCTTGTCTTCTCCAACATCTCACCCAGAAATCGCCAATTTCCTTTCAAAATATAGCTTTCTCTATTGAAATGGCGAGAACCAAAGGAGTAGAAAGGAAAAGAAAGGAAAGAGATGATTCTCCACAAAGAAGAGGAACCAAAAGAGTCAGATGAGAAATTGATACACTTAAGGTAATTTTTTAAAATAGAACATCTGACTACTACAGATTTTTAGAAAGATATGAGGATAGCATAATAATAAAAGGAAAAATCTTCAATTTTGAAGCCTTTGGAGAAAATGGTATGCAGTTAGAAACATGTGAATAGTTAAGATACCAAGGTTGGAGTGAATACGTGAGTTATAGAGACAATCTATATCCAAGACTTGTGAAACCACTTATCTATAATCTCAACACAAGGATAAAAAAATCATGGATAGAAGAAACTGAGATCGAACTATCCATAGAGAGTTTAAGAAATTGTTTTGATTTCTTAGAAGAAGAAGAAGAAATTGTATGGCCTTCCAGAGCAAAATTATTCTCATATTTAGCAGAGAAAGAAATAGTTGAGAAAGAAAACTATTTTCATGCTAGTCACCTAAATGTAGACTCAAGCTAGCATATCTTATTATAATGAATAATGTCTATCCTTGAAGAGGAGCTACTGGTGATGTGTCTGAAAAGGATGCCAGAATTATATGGGCATTGAAGAATAAGAGAAAAATGAATCTAGCCAAATTAATGCCAGACCAAATTTATTTAATCAAGAGCACCATAAGATTTTCCCTACCCTATGGAATGACTCTAACCAAGGATGAGGGAAGCAGAAGTAAATTTCTCAATTGAAAATGAAGAACTCCCAACAAATATAGACACATTAGATGAGAAGACCTTGAAAAGGATGGGCTTTAAGCCAACAACGGAAGGTTGGATCAATGAAAAACCTAGAAGAACAACTCAATTAAAGAGATCCAAACCTAATGAAAGAACAGAAAGGGGAGATGTCACAGAATAAGTCACAGAAACAAGGCAAGAACTCTCCTCATATACAAAAGAAGAAGGAACAGAAAGACAAGAAATCATGAATCAATCTAAAGTAAAGAGAAGAGAAGAAGTTCCAAGAGAGGAACAAAGAACTATAAGAGAAGAAGCGTTAGAGGAAACTTTGAGAGAAAGTGAATCAGAAGAAATGAATGTTACTACAGCAACAATAACCATCCCATCACACACTCCCATTAGATCCCCATCACCCATTAGACCCACTCATTCTCATCAACCATCCACAGAAACCACTTCATCAATTTTCACTACACAACCCATCCCACAGCACCTAGAAGATAGGCTGACAATGATATTGAACACTATATGTCTGCTTTGGCTATTCAAATGAATAGAATGTATCATAATCTCAGCACTGCCATGACATCCATGTCTTGAGAGCTGATAAGATTGACTAAAGTCTTGACTCTTTACAATCTCTAGTAGAGTCACTCAGAGGTCAAGCGCATCATCCTCATTTTTCTCCACCTCAAACTCACTTTTCTCCACCTCCAACTCATTATTCTTCACCTCCACATCACTTCTCTCCACCTAGAACAAACTATCCCATTACAGTAATGTCTTCCTCCACACAGTCTCCTCATCCATCCTCTCCTATAGATCCAGAGGTTGGTCAACCTGAGAGTGAACCTACTAAAATTACTTCTTCCCCTCCTCCAATACAACCATCACTTCCACCTCCATTAGCTCCCACCACTGAAGTCTTTCCAAATTCTCTTGAGGATTACCTTTTCAATTCTCATAGAGCCATTGTTATATATGGAAAGTATCCTAGGGCCAGTAATATGGCTAGACTGGACTTGGCTTAATCTCATTCGATCAGGAGAAGTAATCCCTGAATGGATTATGGACCTTCCACCAAAATGGAACACACCCTCACATCGTCTAGAGTGGAGAAGACCTCCCACTCCTCCAAAAACTCCACCACAAAGTCCTTCACACTCTCCTCCAATAGTTGTTGATAATCTTGATATTCTTCTTTGTGTATTCAATCCAATCAGGATGACTTTTTTTGAGTTTGAGAATAAATCCAAAATCAATCCTGAAGTTGCTAGAATGTTTCTCTCTTAGTTCATCATTCTATCTCCTCAAGAATTTGCATTCTTAGAACTTAAGGATCCTAACATTCTACATAGGTTTCAACTTCTCCCAAATCTATCATTGACTCCCAAGGGCCACACCCTGAAAGAGAGTCAATTATTCAAAATTATTCTGAGAAACTTCTTCAGATGCTTCCAGCATCAAAGCCTCCTAGAAAAGTGTTTCCCTCTCCCTCAGGTCCTCATCAACTCTTTCTTCCCACTAAGGAAGAATTCTGTTTCTACAATAATGCCAACCTGGAGGCCATTGCTAACAATCTCCCTCTCCCATATCCTTAACTTTTAGATCCCTTTATCCAAGATAAGATAAGGCAAATATAATCACAACCAGTTCCTCTACCAAAACCAAATACTTCACCTTCTACCAAAGCCAAAACTAGCAAACCCCCTACAATTCCTAAATCATCATCTTCTACACCTTCATCTCAGCCATCTTCTTCTAAACCTAAGAGGAAGCCAAGGATTCCACCTCCAAAGGAACATAAAAGGCTCCTCTATCCAGAATCACCATGTACTACTAAGAGTATACAACTAAGATGAATGCAAACACAGAAAACCTCTTGAAAGGGCTTCTTATAGTCTTTTCTGAGCTACTAGACCAAGAATTTCGAGAGTGCATTGACTTCATATATGTTTTAACTTGTGGACCCATTGCATACACCTATAAACCACTACTAGTAATCCCAAAAGATCCATTTTTTATTCCACCTCCTCCACCAAAAAGACCCAGATCATCTCCCAAAACACCCAAGCCCTCTCTTACACCATCATCCTCTCAACCCAAGCCCCTTCTTCCACCTCACAAAGACTTCATTCCCAAAAGCTATAATAGAAAACCCCAACCACTTCAATGAGACTACTGCCTTACGCATTTATTTTTCTCTTTGATGTAATTTTTTGTAAAGAAATTTGACTTTGAGAATATGTTGTATCTGCAAATTTTTGGTCAATGACAAATTCTGTATGTATGCATTTTGGTCATGACTGGCTATGAATATTCTATTATTTCTTTCAACCTTTTTGATTATGAAAAAATGGGGGAGCAAATGTGCTAAAAGAAATAAATTTCTGTATAAATTGAATGTACAAAAATTTCTTTTGTATGAAATACAGTTAAAATATTGTGCATCCATTCAGGGGGAGCTGTACTGAATTAATAAAGAAATTCTTGCAATTAAGTTGCTTTAAGTTTATTGTTAGACATGTTTTGAAAGGTATATAACTCAGTGTTTTGTCATTATCAAAAAAGGGAAGAATGTTGAACATACTATATAACAAATGTTGAACATGCTATCTTAAATAGCTTGATTTTGATGATGAACATCCTTAATCAAGTAAGTTTTGATGATGAGCAAAGAAATGAGTGAAACATTAAGGTACTAACAATTTATTCTCAAGCGTATTACAGAAATATTATTCCATACTTAACTTGAGAATAATCTTCATGGTTGATTAAAGGAAAAACCAAGTAAATGCTCATGAAAAATAAGTATATAAACTACATATATACTTAACACAAGGAAATAAAAATTTTAGAGTTATCAAGACATGCTTCGGAGTCAACAAGAAAGCTTCGGAGTCATCATGGTATCCTTCGGAAACAATAGGAAAGACTTTGGAGTCATAATGATATGCTTTAGAATCTTCAAGCATACTTTGGAGTTAATCTGACAAGCTTTGGAGTCTTCAAGTACACTTCGAAGATAACTAGACAAGCTTCGGTGTCTTCAATTACACTTTGAAGTTAATCAGACACATTTCAAAATTATCTAGATATGCTTTGGAGTCATGAAGATATACTTCGAAGTTAACCAGATATGCTTCAGAGTCATCAAGACACACTTCAAAATCATGGAGTAACACTTTGGAGTCATCCTTCAGATTTAACCAGACACACTTTGGAATCAACAAGATATGCTTCGGAGTTAACAAATATACTTTAGAGTTAGCAAGCAAATTTTGAAGTTGTTAATCCTTACTTTGGAGTCAATAAGACACTTTGGAGACAATGAACGATAGCCTTTAGAGTTAAGAAAACACTCTTCGAAGAACACAATTCATCGGAGTTAGAAGATAGGCGCTTTGGAGACAGTGAACTCCTTCGGAGTCAGAGTTGGAGCTCAAATTTAGTGCTTCGGAGCTATGGTACATTTACTTCGGAGACAAAGAATGCCATTGTAGTCAGCTTCCACGATCTCGATGCAAGACATTGATGTTGCACCACTTTGGAGCCTTTGAAACACATCTTTGGTGCATCCGAAGAGATGATGACTTATGTGAGCTATGCAAAAACTTCATGCTAGTTACAATTTTGGAGGATCTGATGTTAATTCATAGCCTCCAAAATAGTGTTGAAAGTGCAATGGTAATAATTCAAACGTTTCTCAACATTAAATGTTTCTCACCTACCACAACAGAGAAAGTCAGATATCCCAAAGAAAGTTAGAGATCTCAAATATAAAAGGAGTAAAGTGAGATTGAAGATCAATCACGGTTTTACATTGAAAAACTAGAAGAGCATTTACTAAGTCTTTAAGGCTTTTCTTCTACAATTTCAAATCCACTACAATTCATTCAAAGAAGTATTTAAAGCCATTCATCCATTCAATGATTTATGGAGATCTGAATCCAACTGCATTTATTGTTATATTATTTGCATTTACTACTTTCAAACTTTGTACAAAATCAGTCCATTAGAGGCATTAACATTTGTACACTTTGAATTTCTGCATATCTCTACAAGTTTGTTAACTTGCATTTGTGTAGTGAAATCAAGTAGGATACTTGCTGAGTACTTGTATAAGTTTGTTGGTGAGCTTGAAAAACCAACTTGTGTAAGTTTTTTAGTGAGCTTGGAAAACTAACAAGTGTTAGTGGAACCTAAGTTAGTAAGAAAAGGCTAGAAATCCAAGCTTTAGAGCAACTTCAGAATTTCTTTAGAAGAGAAGATATAGAAGCTTTAGGGGTTCTTCATAGTCTCTTCAGATGAGAGACTAAACTTTAGAGGTTGAAATATTATCATTGAGAAGAACAACATTCAAAGGGACTTCAGAACATCTAAAGTTACCTTCAAATGTTCTAGAAATATTATCGTTGATGGTAGTTGGGAACGTCAGACCTTCAAAGGTTCTTCAAAGGGGGAGAACTTCATTAAGAAGTTTTGTAGTTATACACAGTAATGACGACTAACGTAAACCAGACATTCAGAAGCTTCGAAGTTTAACTTTAGAGACTCTGAAGCGTGCATAAAATGGTAGATTGCATTAAGTGTTAAACACAAAATATAAAATGGTCTAAAACTTACCAAAAATGGTTGTGACAACTAGAATGGTGTCAGAACTTTTAAATAAGAGTTCCAATGAAGAAGTAAAGGACTCTTGAGTGCTTTTGACAAGATTCAAACTTAAGAACTAGAGATTTCAGAAAGTGCAGATGCTCCAACAAGCTTGAACGAATCAGAGTGTTCAAAGATCTATCCTTTAAATCTCAAACAAGAATGATGCATTATAATGTATTTAATTTTTTATCATTAGTCATGAGCTTAAATTGTGTGTACACTTAGGCCTGATTAGAGGCAGTTTATTGTACACTTATATTTGTAGTGTTGAGTTACTGGTAAGCTCTGGAAACCAATGAGTATGAGTTACTAATAAACTCTAGAAACTAGTGTGTATGAGCTATTGGTGAGCTAAGAGAAAAATCACATTGTATGAGTTGTTGGCAAGCGCAAGAAAGACCAATAGTATAGAGTTGCTGGTGAGCATGTGAAAACCAAATAGTGTAGAGTTCTTGGTGAGCTCATGAAAACCAAATAGTGTAGAGTTCTTGGTTAGCTTGGGAAACCAAGGGAGGTGTGATTCCACAAGGGTATAGCAAAAACTAAGATTGGGGAAACCTTGGAGAGTAAAGTAGATGCCAAGGGGGCCTGACCCACTATAATCCTTTTATTCTTATTGTCTGTGTGCTTGTGTGCTTTCACTATATTCTATTTTCTGCACTTGCACATTTCATATATTTTCCCATATCTCTTGGATTCCAGCTTTGTCATACACCCTACATTTTGGGGCTAATAGAAATTGTGGTAAATTGTGGTTGGCCGACCTTACCAATCCCAACCACTCTACCTTTTCCATTACTCCCAAGGATAACTATTCCTCCATTCTTTGCTTTGAGCTCTGTGAACAGTTCCCTCTCCCTTGTCATGTGTATTAAGCAACCACTGTCAATGTACCATTGCTGCTTCTTGTTACTCTCAAGTATACCTGCATAGACAAGGTTAACCTTTAATTTTTTGTTCTATTTGGGAATAAGTCCAAGTGGGTTAGTGGTAAAGAACTTTGGTACCCATTGTTGGTCCCATAAGTTAGGCAAAAATCTAAGAGGGGAGGGGCGAATTGAGTTATTAAATTCCTGCTTAAACCCCTTGAAGAATTAAATTCCCCTTTACCAATTTAATTTGAAACAATGCAAGGAATCAATAAGCAAACAGAGATTTTTATCTACTCCACTTTTTCAAGCACTCTCCTCTAGTGACTTGGGTTCCACTATCTCACTATAGTAGAAATATAACTAGTGCACTTAGCGCTCTTCTTGATTCCAGCTTAAGGGGGCATAATAATCTAGCGCCTCTGTACTCTTCTAAATTTTAACTCTAGGGGGCATCAATACAAAACTAGTAGACTAACTATGAGACACACTCTGGTAGTTACGATTGCTCTTTCGAGTGTGGCCTCTAATACCAACTCAAGGCAATCACAAAGATAAAGACATAAAGAATAAATACACTTTACAGAGTATTTTACTAAAATTACAGGGAAAGTCTTTAAGAAACTTTGAATGAAGAAGTGAATGTTCTTCTTGGAAGTTGTTGAAAGCCTTATTGAATGTTGTAGAAGATTACAGTACAAAGGTTTTGAGTTGCACTTTTGTAAGTGAAGAAAATGAATGTTTAAGCTCCGTTTCAGACTTTGTGAAATGTTAGACAAAGTTGTCTTAAACTTGCACCTTGGAAAAGTGTTTTGGCATGTATGAAAGATTTTTATATGTATGAGATTGCGTTGAACTTCTTGTGTTTTGAATTCACATTTTAGCTCTTCTTCTCAAATGAACTTTGAAGATTATGTGCTCGATCTGAAACTTCTATAATTCTTAAACTATTTCTACATTTGGAATCTTGATAGACTTTCATTAGTAGTAAACTTAATCAAATTTTATATTTCATTTAAACTATGCACTTATACTAACACCCATTGCTTCTTGGGTTCAACTAATCTATCATTTGGAGAGTAAGTTGCATTCACAACATTGGCAATTGCTTTAGGTACCCAAATCAGGTTTTGTTTGGGTCTTTATTTTCTTCCAGATTTATGATTCTTTTTATTTAGATTTTGTCCACCTTTCTTCTTGAGTTCATTTTTAATAAGGTAGATGCCAAGGTCTTCTCAAGGTCTACTTCAAGGCATTATTTTCTACCTTGACTTGCTCAAGTTCTTTTAAGATGTTTTGGTTAACCTTGAGCTTGGAGTTTTCTTCTTTTAATTTGGAGAATTCATTGGTCATTCTATCCAACTCCTTTTTGATCTCCTTATGCTTAGTTTTTAAAGCCTTGAAGTCATAGTATAATTCTTCTAGAGCTTCTTCAAGACTAGGAGTGTCAGGTTTAGAGTTTACCTCATCTTCATGGATGGCCATGAGGTTGATGCCTATGTAGTGTTCTTCCCGATTTCTTCTCCTTGGTGAGAGTGTGCTTAGTTGTGCTTCATATTCTTCCTCAACTCCACTTGATCTTTCTTGCATCATATTCTCCAACATTTCATATGAAACTATTGCTTTCTTTTTCTTCTCAAATCTTTTGTTGCTTCTATTTTGATTGTTGGAGTTGTTCTTCTTCTTGTCAAAATGAGAGTTGTAATTCTTCTTTTGTTGATCTCCTTATTTCTTCTCTGGCTCAGGGCAATCAAATTTCATATGCCCTAGCTTACTGTAATTGTAACATATTCTTTTTGTCCTTACTTCTAAAGTTCTTATAAAGTTACTTCTAAATTTCTTCTTCTTAAGCATTGTCTTAAATCCTTTGGTGACCATTATCATATCTTCATCTTCTTCACCACTTGTTGATGAGATTCATCATCTTCCAAATTTGCTCTTAGAGCTATGGCTCTTTTCCCTTTTGGTTCCTCTAGCACCTTGTCTCATTAACACTTCATGGGTCATGAGCGAATCCATGAGTTCTTCTACTGTCATTTTATCTAGTTCCTTGGCTTCCTGGATTGCTGTAACCTTAGGCATCCAATGCCTAAGTAGAGACCTTAATATTTTCTTTACTAGCTTGGGATATTTCTCTCCTAAATTCCTTAGTCCAATTGTGATCTTTTGAAATCTTTCAAACATTTCAGAGATTATCTTTGATTCCTTCATGATGAAAGATTCATATTTTTGCACTAAAAGGTTGATTTTAGTTTCTTTAACTTAATTAGTACCTTCATGTGCAACCTATAACTTGTCCTAGATTTCCTTAACGGAATCACAGGAGGAAATTTTCTCAAATTTAGAGGGGGAAAGTGCAAAGTAGAGGTAATTCTTTGCCTTTGTATCACGTTCTATTGCCACATGTCCTTAGTGGTGTATTTGTGGTTATCATGAAATTCTGCATTCTCATTTTTTAGTACCCATAATTGGTTCCATAAAAAAATGGGGGTTTGGTTATAGACTGTCCCTTAGCTAATGTGTTGTAGAAATAACTGGCTATAGGGATCACTTCATAGGTTATATAACTCAGTTTTTAAGAATAATAAGTGAAGCTTGCTAAGATACCAATGTTGGTCCCTTATAGTAACTTAGGAGGGGGAGGGGGGGAATTGAGTATTTAAAAATTTTGGCTAAATTAAAATAATGATACTGAAATAAAATAAAGGGAATCATGCAACACACCTAGACATTGGTTTTTATAGTGGTTTAGCCCAACTTGGGTTCCTACTCCACTTTTCTGAGTTAATCCTTCCTACTGCTCTCAGGTTTCACTAACACTTTGATCAACACACTGATAAAAAATACACAAGTTAGTTTTTTGAGCTCACCAACTAACTCTTACAAACCTAGCAAGTCTTTCCTATTTATTGTATTAAACATAATTTAACTACAAGCCCCTTGCTTGCAGAAGTACAAAATAGTAACTGGTTGTACAAAATAATTTCCTCTTACTTAGGCAGTTTGTACTCAAGTAAATGATTAAACAATAAATGATTCAATGATAAAAGTGGTAAGTTCAAACTCCTTGATGTTCAATGTAGATTTAGCTTTGAATGCATTGTTCAAAGTTCAACACAAATAGAGTTGAGACTTTGAAAGAAAACTTGAATGCTTTGTAAACGCACATTCTTAATTCACTTGGCTAACTCTTCTAGTGATTTGAATCCTCATTTTATACTCTTTGAAGAGCTTTTGGCCATTAATGATTAGTTCTGGCAAATTCTTGACCATTTTAGATTACGTTTTCTACACTCAATGTAATTTGCCTTATAAGTGTGCTTCAAAACTTTTGAAGTTAAACTTCTAATCTTCTAAAGGTCAGGTGCCTTGTCAGTTACGATTGTCGCATTAAATTTTAGGGCCTTTGAACCTCTCTTTGAAACCTTTTGTACTTTGGCTCATTTTGAACTTCATTACAACAATACACTTCAAATCATCTAAGTTAGTTTTTCAACCCCTGAAGTTTCTTCTGACGATTGACATTTCCAATGGCTACATTTTCTCTTTTAAAGCTTGTGTTCATCATCTGAAGCATCCTCTGAAGAGGCTTCCTTATTTCTGAATAAACTTTAATTGTTCCTTTGACTTTTGAAGCATGGAAACTAGGGGCCAATGACATGAACAAGGTTTTTGTTTCATCCTTCAAGGTGTATGGAAAGCATCTCATATGCAGTTCATCCTCTTTAAGTCCCTACAAAGAAAAAGTTTGAATAGATGCATAAAAATCGTGCATGAAAATAAAAGGATCTTCTATAGCAACATCATGAAAAGAGAGAAGCATATTAAAATGTATACGTTTTAGCTCATAATTCCTAGCATTATCATCTAAAATAATGCATAAAGGTGATATCTCAATAGTAGGACGTGCAAATTCCTTCATCAACTATTATGCTTGGTGAGCCACTTTGTTTTTTTATATTTTCTCTCATTTGTTCTTCTTCTATTTCACTTGTGCTTGCTCTCTCTACCCCAACTTTGTTAATGTGATCGTTGAAAGGTAATAACTTAGGGTTCAATGATCATCTTCCGTGCATTCACAACTCTGCAAAAGAAAGAAACAAAAATAAAATAAAATAAAAATTCTAAATAAAATAAAATACAATAAAGAAAAAGAAAAAAATTTACTAAATTAATCATATCAATTTGAAATCAATTCCCCAGCAACAAAGCCAAAAATTTGATGGTCAAATTCTAATTCCTCGCAAGTGCACGAGTCTACCGCAGTATAAAGTGCAAAAACAAGAGGGTTGATCGCACAAAGAATTGATCAAACTAATTAATTTAAATTAACCTAGTTACTTTTTAATCAAAAAATCCTAAATCAATAAGATGACTAGTAAACTAAGTAAATCAAGTTCTAAAATTATCAAAAGAAAACTGAAAAAGTGAATGATAAAAGAAAAACATCTCAAAATCTAAGAATCTAGGGATCTGATTTCACCACTCACTTATATCCTATGTCGTTGGTATATTGGCTTCAATCCAATATGTTGGGTTTGTTCTATCCAATTTATGATTATTACCATTAGGTGTCCAAGTTTAAATTAAGTATGTTCAACCATCCAATTACATATGGTGTGTAATGTATTTTAGGTTGAAAATCCATTAAGATCAGAAGAACTTTAATGAACTCTACAAGAGAGCTATTTCATGGTTTAGCATAAAGCGTCTATCATAACCACATCTCAGACGATCAATGCAATTCATAAAAGGTGATCAAACAATTAAATAAATAAAATAATTGCAATAAACACAATGAATGAAATAAAATAATATTGAATTAAGTAACCAACATCCTTAATTGATAGGGAATATCTGAGAGGGCTACATCATCATCCTAGAAAACAAAAATTAGTTCGTGATAAAAATAACAAGAACACTCTTCAAGATTTGCATGTTGGAGAACTTGGTTCTCCTCTTTCTCTTGCTTTCTTGCTTTCCTTTGCCAAAAAGCTCTCTCTCTCAAAAGCCACCTCTCCCTCTCCCTATTTTGGACATGTAACCCTTTTTAAATAGACCAAATTAAGCTTTGTTTACACCCTCCACATGGATTAGAACCTTGGTTTTACACACAAAATATGCAATTACTCAAAATATCACACTTCCACACTTCTTGGGCACTGCGGTGCCCAAATTGGGTGTTGTAGCGCCAAAATATCTATTTTGGACATCACATGGGTAGCAACTTGGGTGCTAGGACACCCAAACTGTATGTACAGGACTAGAACTTTCTCGTCTGATGTCCAAATCAAGCCATTCTTGGTGCATTGGAAAGATAAGATGAAGGGATATAACTTTCATGTTGAATACTTTTTCCAAATCTATAACATTCGGGGTGTTAATTTTGTGGTAATGATGTGTTGAAATACATTGTATTTATCTATAGTATTAATATAAATGGAGTTGAATTGAAGTGTGGAAAATTTTTCTCCATCATGTAGAAGAATGAATTATGAAATTATGAATAAAGTTATTATTTAAGAAGCCATGTATTTGGACATTATCTAAACTTATATGAGGGCAATTATTGTGTATTTTTATGATCCATAAAAAGGGTACTAAACCTGCCTTTTAATGCTAGAATTATGTGAAAAAATCATGGTGTAAATATATGATAAAAACATGATGAAAATGGGTTAAAATATTAAAGAAAATAGAGCAGCGGGATCCAGCACTGTGGCACCACTTGAAAAAGTGGAGAGGGCTAGTGTCCAGCAGATCTAGCATCGTGGTGCTAGCAGTGGAAAATTTTTAGTGGGTCATGTTTTTATCCCTGTTCCATTTCATTTTGCTCCGTTTCGTTTGCTCGTCTACCCCAACGCCCTAGCTATAAACCCCATCCCTCAAAGTCTGAGATTCTCGCCATTTTAAAAAGGAAATTACATGGCTTAGATGAATAATCCCCAATCCTATATTTAAACCTAATTTCCTTCTATTTAGACGGTGGAAGAAGAAGGAAAACTGAGTTTTGTTGCACATGGTGGAGATCCTTGGCAATTTGAAGTTGGATTCTTGCTTGGGGATGGAATCCGTGCACAAAACCAAAGGTAAGCCCCCTTTATCCTATTTGATTTCATGATTTTGCTTTGCTAAGGTTTATGCCCAACTCATGAATAGTAGTTTTGGGATAGGAAATGAAATAAATGGCCATAGAATCATGGGGAAAATGGTTACTTAATGGATAGTTGTATTTTTGGAAGTGAATTGAGTATGGACTTCTATGCGTTTTGCTATCCACGAAATTGGATGGCCATGGTTGTATTTTAAATTGGGATTTTTGTGATTTATGACGTGGAATGGTGATTTATTTGAGTTTAGAGTTTATTCATGAAGTTATTGTGACATAATTATGTTAAACAAGAAGTATATATTGTTGATAATGAAATTCCTTTAAGAGATCTTATGAAAATATTAGGATTTAAGTGATACCCATAATTTATTTGATGAAATGACTTGATAGAAACGGGTGTGATTGAACAATGCCATGGTAACCGTAACTTTTTCATTAAATGGGTAATTATGATAAAGTATATGACATCTTAGTTAAAGAGTTGAAGGGATTCAAATAGAATAACCATATGGATGTTGACTTTGGCAATTGAAACACAATTGGGAAGTTACCCTATAAATGGGTATCAATATGGATAGATCCTGACACATAGACATGTATGTTTATTTAAATGGAATGATCCAATTAGAATTGATGTCTTTGAGAAACATATGTAATGTAAATTGTGATATATGTGTAGGGCTATTCAAATATGGATTGGAGACTAAGTCATCGAAACTTGAAGAATTGTGGAATGGTACCTCATTAGGGTAAGTAGGCTCTCTTTTGAATATATTGCTGGATGGAGATAGCATTTATCCCGTTGGTTGTATTTGTGTATATACAAGCATGTATGTATAGATGGGGATATTGGATATCCCATGAATCAAGGTTTTGTGATTTATGCATACGATGTATGGATTGTTGGGAATAGTTTATGTCCCGTAATCTTTTTCTATTGTATGTAAGTGAATGCTTGAATGGATAGGGGATATCAATTATCCCATTATGTTTTATCTAGGGATAGAAAATATCCCATGATTATTATGAATATATGACTTGATGCAGGATTTACGTATCCCAGAATTCTTTATGTGATGATTGAATAAATCCATATATTAATGAAATAGTAAGCATTTCATAGTGGTGAAATTGTAAAAATATGAAGCAGTATGTTTATGTCTGCATGGCATAATTTTATATGTGGTGCCTGAATGACATAGATATGACGTGCCCATAGTGGCTTAGATATGTTGTGAATTGCCTGAAGGGCACAATTGAGATATTGGTGTGGATATGGAATAATAATGAAGTGCCTGCATGGCACTATTATGGTATGAGGCATCAAAATGGCTTAAACTTGTTAGACTATGTTTGGTTTGTAATATGTAAAATGATACATTGACATGATGAGGACGTGAGCCTCATGTGTATGGTCTCATGATCATATTATGATATATGTATTCATATTCTAATTGTGAACATGTTGCTATTTTAATATTGTTTTCTAATTGGCCTACTTACTAAGTTTGCCCAGACTCATGCTTTCTTATTATATTTTTTTAGTTGACAAGTCAGCTGTTGAGGCCAACTACAAGTTGGTGATTGTGAGCCATGTGGAAGCCACTATTAGTATGATAAATCGGGATTGTACTTCCATTATGTATTTGTATAGGATTGTATTTAAAAATTTTTCAAATGTTGTATAATGAAATGTGTTAGCATGTCATATTGTGGATGGATAAGTCAGTTTATTTATTGCCATCAGTGGGTGACTAAGTTTTTGGGCTATGTGTGGGTAAGTTGGCCTAGTTTAATGATTTAAGTTATTATTTTATAGTTGTTAAATTCTAGTTTTATATATGAATGTTAATTATGCATGTTTAAATATGTGTAATTCAGGGTAGACTCTGTCGAATATTTGGCAGAAGATTTCCCTTTGAAATGGAGAAATTATGGGTTAATGTGGAAATGCATAGGCTCTAGGGCGGGGCGTGACAAAATCAGAATCCATCTATGCCAAAAATTGCCTACAAGTTACAATTTCTTTATATTCAACTTTGTTTTGACACGTTTTGATGTTTTCTTCACAAACTAACTCTATTCAATGTAATATTTAATTAAATGTGATTATAGACCAATGAAATCATGTCAATTACTAACCAAAATATGTAAATTTAGGTATCTCACATATGATAAATATGAGCTTATCAGCAATCACCCCCATTGGTAGAAGCTAGCCACTAGTATAGGTGACACATAAGCAATGCCAATGAGTGTAGCTACCTTTTATAAATAAAGGTCATAACCCCCATTTGACCTTTTATAAATAAAGGTCATACCCCCCCCCCATATGAGACAAGTTTTTAGAGAGGAAGATCCCCCACTCTATCAAAGAGAATTCACTAGTTGAGGCAAGTTGCCATCCGTAGAAATGGCTACACCCAGGTAGTTCTAGAAAGCTTCTATCTTGTCAAAACACTATTTAAATGGCCCACCTACCTACTTCTTTTAATTTTCTTTTATTAGTCTATAGTTGAAGACTGCGTTTAACTTCTACGTTATGTCCACTGTGGATTCAAGCAAACTCTAATGTCCATAATGCTCTTGGTTTTAGATCATTCATGATGCTTTACTATGGAGTTTCCTTTGACTGCCCAATCCACAAAAGTCTTCATGCTTAGCATCTACTTATTTTCTTGCTTGGGCAAGATCATTTGTTTGGAAAAGTGTGTTAGCGGGAGATTTATTTGGTAGAATGGATCAGATTGCTAAGGCTTTGATCATCTCTATTGCCAAATTTTCACCTCCATTGATAAGTTTGTCGAGTCAAACTTGTTGTTGTGTCTGGTATGCTAAGATTCACAACCTACCCTAGTTACCTATAGTTGTGCCTAATTTGCCAAAACTCACTTCTACTCAGTTACCTACCATCATACCTAGTGTACCAAAACTTATGATCTGTGCCCATGGCCATGCCTAGTCTGCCAAGACTCACTTCTACCCAGTTAACCGCAATCATGCTTGGTCTACCAAAAATCATGATCTGCACCCGTAGCCATGCCTGGTCTGCCAAGATACACATCCTACTCTCATAGTTGTGCTTGGTTTGCCAAGACTAACTTATAACTAATTACCCATGATTGTACCTAGTTTAGTGCTCATGATCCGTACCCATAGTGTGCCTAGTCTTCCAATACTCACATCCTACATAATTGTCCATGATTTGCTAAGACTCAATTTTATGTAGTTACTCATGATAGTGCCTAGTCAACCAAGACTTATGATCCACACCTATAACTATGCCTTATCTACCAAGAATCACATCCTACACCCATAGTCATCCTTGATCCACCCAGATTTATTATCTACATCTTTTCTTTGTCTTGCGGCTATGCCTAGTATGCTAAGACTCATGATCTATGCTTATGTTTCATTTTGTCATTTTTCATTAACACTTCAGCATCATGTATTTTGTGTAATCAAGGGTTTTCTCTGTGAAGATGTAAATCATAGATGTCAAACAAATTTACTTTTTGATATTAAAGAGATAAGGATGAATGAAATTCTTCATTTTTTTATTTGCCAGCCTCTTTTATGCACTTTCTTATTCTTAGAGCACACACACACACACACACACACTTCTACCCCACGTTGTCACACCGCAGTCAATTCATTTTTTTTTTTGTCTACAAGGTGTTAATGCTCAAGTTTGGGAGCACTGGGACCTCTACTCCTACTTTGTATCAAGCCATTACTAGACCTCTAAGATTGAATTATTTGACCTTCAAAATAAAAAAAAATAAACAAGGAGAATCATCAACTGATTAGCAAGGATTTTAATCAAGTAGGGAGGGAAAACCACTAAGGGTGCTTCATGGTAGAGTTAGATGCCCCCTCTTAATATTGAGTACCTTTTTTATAATCTCTGAGGTCCTTTACTGAAACACCTTGCCTCCTGGGGCTGTCACTTTATCTTTCACTATGAATCCACTATGATCTAACCATGACTTTCCCACTTCCATGGTAGGGTTGCTCTGATAACATTTTCTAATTTATCTAATTTTTGCAGATAATCGGATAGAGTTTTCCCTTTAAATAGGGTTGTCCACCTATGTACAAGCATTCATCACTCATTTCAATTAAAAATCATCAAACAAGAATTTATATACTTCAATAGACCTCTATTCATTCACACCACAATTATATCACTCTACAAGTTCTTCCTAGAATCGCGACTGCATCATGATGATAATGAACATATCTTCTCATTATGCCACACCCATCCATATATACGATTACATAATGACATGCCCACACATATAAAATATACATTATATATGAATCTCATCAATTTACAACACATGTATAAATCATGGGGATTCCAATCCCATTTAAATGATACAAAACTTAACCATTACCTTCCAATGTAATATATATAATACATCAAGATTAGTGCATATCCTAAAATAATATACAACATGCCATGGAACATCAAATAACATATCTTCTATCTCTTGCTTACTAATATCGACTTCTCCTGGCTTGACTTGTCATTTAAAAATATAAAGCAAGGGTGAGTCTAAACAGACTCTACAAGTAGACTATGTGAATCTAGTAATTAAACCAATTCAATAAATCCAATCCATTAAAGTAAATAGAGACCAAATCAAATAATATATTTTCCAACTCAATTTAATATCTTAACATGCCACAACATGAAAAATACAACATTAATTGCACATTCTAAAGAAAATTACACACTCTAGGATGATTCCTATCCCAAATCACACCTATACATAACATGTATGCATATACTACAATTCGCATTCATGATAAAACTATGATCCCTTCATTCAGACATCCATACACTAGAATAACAATAGAAATGATAAGTAGGGGATATCTTCTATCTAACCAAACTATACATTAATATAAAATATTACAACACTATATTACATAACAATCAAAGACATGTGCACATCATAGTATCTTGGGATCCTTACTAATCCAAATTTTCACACCTATTCACATTATATACCACAAGAAATGGGCTATTTACAATCCCATCTAAGTCACATACACAATCATCAATCCATATATTCACTTATGAGCAAATTATCAAATCAGTCAGGGGATAATCACTATCCCTACCCAATGATACAAATAAATATGCACAGCCTACTTACCTTATAATGATCTACTTTATAATCCACATCTTTTCAAACTCGACTTGTTGCCCCCATGCTAGAAAATCCTACACATATCACATGAATCCCATATATTATTTCATATACATATATATAAGCAATTCTCATTAATATAATGAAGCATAATGATCAGATTTTTTTCAGCCTAATGCATCTCATTGCATTTTACATAATTCCATTTTTGTTTTACTAGACATAGTTATAGTAAATTTTTCATAACTTTATCATATTAATTCTAAATTTAGTGATTTTTCTCTAATTTTTTATATAATTTCAATTCTTACAAATTTTATTTTGAACACCTTTTCTAATTCAGCCTCTAAATTGGGTCATTGAGCCCCACAAGTGACACCTTTTGTAGTGAATCATTTTCTAGGAATAATTTTAGTCATTTGGGCATAACTCTCTCATATGAATTTCAAATTAAGTGATTCTTATATCATTTTTTAGATAATATTTTAATTTATACAACGTTCTTGTTCACCACATTTATTAATTCAGCTCACAATTGGAGTCATGGGCCTCACAAGTTAACACTTTTTGTTTTAGAGACTGTTACATTATTTTAGCTATAACTCTCTCAGATAACCTCATAATTTAATGGTTCTTATTTTTTTAGAAATATAATTTCAATATATAAAACATTTACATTGAACACATTTTTAAAATCAATCAATTTATGGGTCAACATTGGGATGCCATCACCACCTTGTGCAATTTTAGGATAGACACTCTAGCAGTAGCGAATTTCAGGATATTTATTTTCTGAATATTTTTAGACATGTTAATGTTGGAATTTTTCCATAAAAATTTTTATATTTTTCATTGATCATATGGAAAATGATAGAATATTTTTATATTCACAAAATCAATTAATTCGATAAGGTTTTAATCAAGCTCAAGATGGCTACTTAATAAGGCATTTTAATGCAATACATGTCCTATTTCATACCTTGCTATCCACCTTAATCATTTCTAATTTATTTGAGGTGCCATATTAATACCCTATATAAACCATTATTAACCCCCCATAATTATGCTTAATCACCTAGCTTAAATCTTAAGAATTTTAGCCCTAATAGTTAGTGGCAGCAGGGCATTCCTATTGAATTTTAATTTTTTAGCATGGTGTAATCCATTCCATTATATCTAATCCTTGTTTTCACTTAATTAAATATTAATTATACCATAATAACATCAATCACAGCCTCTTAATTATGCTAACCAATATTCCATCATACCCTAATTACCTAGAATCCTAGATTAATCTATAACAGAAAAAATTCGTTAAGATCTTCATAAATTCATCTCATAAACATGATTAGCAACTGGATTAGCAACTTCCATACATAAAAATTGTGATTTCCCTAGTGGGTCCCACTTTTAAAGAAACTTTTAAAGATTAATTCTTCACTTGTGCTAGCTGTCCCACCTTAGTTTCGAGAGAAGATAATGACCATCTGTTGCAAATCACACCCACCTACATTTGCTTCCACTTCCCTTAAGCATACAAGCTTAAAAGTGGATTTTTGGAAGATGGGAAAAGCTCCAACGTGAGCAAGGGAGGGGCTGCACGAGAACAAGGATGAAGTGGGATGTTGCAGCTCCTTTATTTGATAATTTTTCATGGTAGTCTGCTGCCCTATCATGCATCATACATGTGTGCCTCTCTTGACTTTTTCAAACATGCTTTAATCTCATCTTTAAACATGTATGGGTTGAACACTTTTTAAATCATATGCCCATATTAATTTTCCATTCATTAAATCTGACATTTCCCATAATTTAATTTATTTTTCTTAATTAAAATTGATTTAAACCAAAATTTTCTAGAATTTACCAGCATACTCAGTATTTTACCCTTCTACATGAATTTTTGATTTTTCTTCACTTTTTAATCATTGATTAACATGTATCCTCATCATAATCACATTAATATGGATATTCAATCCATTTTTATAATTTTTTCATAAAATAAATCTATATTTTTCTGTATTTAAACCTTCAGTGTTCCACCGATTTAAATTTATTTTCTTCTTCACATAAATCATTTATTAAATACACTTTAACGTACCCCAAACCTCATCCTCATGTTTATTTTAATAATCCACTCAATTTCATAAATTTTCCATAATAATTTTCTCAAAAATTTAATTATATTCCAATATACTGGCCGAACCGGCAAAATCAAGCAAAATCAAATTTTATATACTTGGAATTTTCAGGGCCTTATATTTACCCTAGTGAATTTGGACTTCTTTTATGTAGCTTGTTAGATTATGGTATGAGTGTTACTACCACTCTAACTCTAACCATCTTTGTAGTAACCGATGTGAAGTGATTCTATTGATGTTATCAGAATCGCACCGAACCGGCCAATTCGACCGCCAATCGGTCCAAGCACAGGTTCGATTAAGGCTGGTCCGATCTGATTCAAAAAAACCAATCGAACCAGGAGAACAGCGATTTGAGCAATGGACCGGGTTGACCTAGTTCACCCTTTAAAAAAAAAACTTACCTTATCGTATTCGTGCCCTAATCACCATGAATGAGAAGCGAACGCCCCTCAGTCCGTGTCTCGCTCTCCTCCCTCAATGTCGATGACTGAAGAAATCTCATCGTCGGTTGCTCTTGGCCCTCTATGCTAACGCTGAACAAATCCCGTCTCCCTCTATGCCAATGGCTGAAGAAAGCCCCTGTCTCACGACTATCCCTCTGCACCGGCACCGAAGAAATCCCCTTTGCTCTGCCTCTCCATCTTCGGTGGCCAACGACAGATCAATGATAGCCTACCATTGCCAGATCTGATGCCCTCTTTCTCTGTCTCCCTCTCTATCTCCAGTCGCCAGATCCGACGCCCCATCCATCGGTGACAGCCAACGTTGGAAACCCCCTTCTTCTCTCTTCGTCTTCATCTTTGGTGGCCATCGACGACATCCAGCATTCTAGCTGTCAAAAATGAAAACACCCCTCCCCCTCTCTCCCTCCCTGTCTCTGATCACTAGATCTGACGTCAGCTGTCGGAAGCCCCCTCCCTCTTTCTCCCTCTCCATCTCCGGTGGCCATCGACGATAGCCAGCCATCGAAAATGCCCCTCCCTCTCTCTCCCTCTTTATCTCTGATTGCCAGATCCAACGGCAGCAGCGTTCCTCCAACTCCGGTATTTCCCACTTCTAGCTCCAGTGTCTCCATTGCCGATAGCGGTAGCTCTAGCATCTCTAACATCCCTTCCAGCTCCGGCAGTAAGTTTTTTTCTTTTGCAATTTTTAAATCTATGCTTGATTGTTTTCTATTTTTCAAGCCTATGATTTTTTTAATGTTAACAATTGACATGTGTTTGTTATTTATGCTTAAACCTTTGAATTCAATGTTAAATATCAAAGGTTAAATATTATATGAAACTTTTTTATGATATTATATGTACCATTATAGTTAAATTTAGAATTTTGATGAAGGATGGATTTATGATTGTAAAGTATGCAATAGACCAAAGGTTAAATCGATCAAGCATTTGGTTAATGGTCTAACTAGTTCAATTGTTTGATATAATAGAATAAACCAATTTAAGCAATTTTTCTCAATAGGTAAGAATAATGTAAAGTAAGTTTAAAATTTAAATTGTATATCTCATCTAAATGAATTAATCTTTCATAATTAGGTTATGTTAGTTAATTTATATATTTTATGTTGTTGATAATATAAAAATTTTAAAGGTATTTATTTCATACATAATTAAGCTAGAATGGACCAATCAATCAACCAGTTCTTAACCATTTATTCCAATTCAATTTTGATAATAATGATTCTATTAGACTTTAACTTGACTCCACATTGAAGAAATTGTT
>JAYJMB010025690.1:1195-29076 GCA_036873735.1 Pouteria campechiana
TTTCAGCTATTATTGTCAAGGAAGAAGACATTGGCACATACACGATCAAAGCGATGGGTGATCCTAGAATCTTGAACAAGACCCTCTATCTAAGACCGTTTGCTAATATCTACTCCATGAATGATCTTGTTTCACCGTGGAGAAAAAGATTGGAAAGAACCTAGAAGAGATTTACGTTCCAGGGGACCAACTTCTCAAGAACATCCAAGGTAAGCATCAGCTTCAACTTTATGCCATTGCCAGTTTTCTCCCTGCAGATCTTTATCTTCGTTCCCTTCTTGAATTCCTCTTTAGTAATTGGGAGAATTCACCCCCAGCCATGAAATCATTTGGCAGTTCAACTCTTCCAAACTAAGATGTTTAATCTGGATGCAGAATCCAATTGGATGATTAGCATTCTAATAAAAAGGACAGCCAATGGTTTTTTATGGAATGTGGATGGTAGCATTAGAGCTGCAGCTAGAGTTCTTCCAAAACCAACTTGAAATTTTGGCTATATCCTCTATTGGTGAATTCAATTCATAATGTATCAAGATATTAAAATGTGTAAACACAGCCAAGTTCCATGAAATTTTAGACAAACAATTTCATAGAAATATTTATCCTGTGTAAATATTGTTCGCTTCTGCGAGACCTCATTCCCTCGTAACAAATGGAAGTCTCCATTTCATAGACACGCAACTTTGCCTGGAAATTCACACCTGAAGAAACGTGGTCGAAACTAGTTGAATTCATCTCATGTTAATAGTTGATATATAAGGCATGTAAGTGGCGCATTAGCAATGCAAATGCATCATTAGCTTGGGGATTGTGTTAGAAAAATGGAGCAAGTAATATAAGGTTTTTAATGAAAAGTAAAAAGAAATGATTAAAAATATAGGGAGTGCCGTCATTGACATGTATGCAAAATGTTGGGCTGTTGGTGCTACAAGTGAGGCATTTTTTCATATACCTGAGAAGAGTGTGGTCTCATGGAATTCTTTGATTGCGGGTTACATCCAGAACAATAAAGAGGTAGAAGTGCTGGCTTTGTTTTGTCATATGCAGGCTGAAGGCGTGAGACCATCACAGTTCACTTTTGCAAGTATTTTGCCTGCATTGAGTGGCCTTCATAGGCTAAACATGGGAAAGCAAGTGTTATACTCTCAAATCTGGCTTCTTTTACTATGATGCCTTTGTGGGCATATCTCTCCTGGTTATGTATTTGAAATCCTTAAGCAATGATGAGGCAAATAAACTATTCTGGGAGATGCCTGATAACAATAGCACAATATCATGGACAGTTATTATTTTAGGTCATGCCCAAATTAATTTCTGTAAAGAGGCCCTTTGGTTATTCTGGGAAATGCGTAGTTATGGTGCTAAACGTGATCAAGTTACTTTTGTAAGTGTCCTCAAAGCTTGTGCCAACTTAGCTTCACTTGGGTATTGAAAAGAAGTTCATTCCCTCATCATCTAAAGCGGTCTAGGTTCAGATGAATATATAGAGATTGCACTCATAGAGATATATGCTAAATGTGGGGATGTGAGGAGTTCTCTGCAAGTTTTCAATGAAATAGGGAGTAAAGAAGATGTTACATCATGGAATTCTATGATTGTTGGATTTGCCAAGAATGGTTATGCTGAAGATGCATTTCAGCTCTTCGATCAGATGCACTGTTGAAGGAATCGACGTTACTGATGAAAGCAGAT
This sequence comes from Pouteria campechiana, assembly GCA_036873735.1. NCBI lineage: Eukaryota > Viridiplantae > Streptophyta > Magnoliopsida > Ericales > Sapotaceae > Pouteria > Pouteria campechiana. The sequence continues at coordinate 2,888 of JAYJMB010025690.1, forward strand.
GGTTATGTTGTTAGCATCAATTTGGTTTTAGACGATGAAGACTAAGGAATGGGTCTTCTCGTCTGCTTGCTTTCTGGCAATTCACGATGGTTCAAGAGATATAGAGAATTGTCAACAATAGATCCAGTATAGTGAAGAAACTGACAACAATTCATTCCATTTAGACAATTGTTCCTTGTATATACAACTCAAAATTTCAGTGTCTATTAATGCCATATTTATTCCCCAAAAACAGAAAAGAATATATTTGAAAAATGTTGTCAGCCATGGAAGGGGCCCAGAGAACAAGAAGGTAGCCCTGTCAATATTTGGCTGTTGTACCATTGAAATCATGCATGCCTTTCTGTATATAATTTGCCATCGAATTTGGTATTATGGCAAAGGTTGGGATGGGCCCTCTCTTTTGTCCTCTAGCAAAAGAAAATCCCACCTCACATGAAAGGTATCTATACCAAATGAAAAAAATAAGCTTAATTATTACCGATTAGTAGAATTAACAATTATCTAATCATGATTATTGTATAAATAAATAACAATTAGGGTCTGTGGGGCCCACTTCTAGAATACTTAATAATACATGTTGATTACAACTGCCAGTACAACATAGCTTTGGATCATGGCAGATCATGGAAATAGTAATAAATAACAACGACCGTGCAGCCTATTCCTATTCCTGATGGTTATTGTTTGGATATTCTAAAAGTCAGTTTATGTAGCATACCGTTTATCTATCTTTTAAATATTGCTCTGATTTTCGGCATCATAATTTATCATTTTTATAATTAATTGTATTTTTATAAAAATATCTATTTATTTTTCTTTATTTACTTTATGGATAAAATGGTATTGACATTATAATCTTTCAATCTTAAGGTAATCAAAATACCTGATCTCAACTAAAATACACCACTAAAAGCTGTGATTTTGTGAATTTTGATTAATGCTTGGACTAAGCCGGGTTCATAGCGAACTTGTGTGGATCAAGATGAGTTGCCCATTTATTGATACAGATTCAAAATGGTTCATAGCGAACTTGTGTGGATCAAGATGAGTTACCCATTTATTGATAGAGATTCAAAATGCTCAAACAGAAATCAGACTAATTAAAGTAATTGCTGCTCAATAAGGATGAGTGGCATCCAGTTCTATCTACTCACAGCATTTAGAATCCAAGCCAGCTGCCTTGGACCTACTTTATGCAATAAAAATTATCCAAATCAAATTCTGCAGTGTGCCAGTTTGAAGGAGTTGAATGCAATGAAGTTGTCTTTATTTTATCTTCAACTGGGATTTCGTCGTGTTGGATGCAAATAGTACCATTCAATTCCCTAACAGCCGGTTGGTTTCTTCCCCATTCAGCTCGTTGCTTTCCGTTTTTGGTCTGTTTGGTTCAGTTGGCGTCCCCAATGCCCTGTATTGCTATCCACTGGTTTCTTTTATTTCTTAAGCCAGCCCAGACTTTTGTATTTTCTATTTGTCTCTTAGAGACTTGTTTCTCTCTTGGAAGGTAATAAAATTACTGATAAAAAAAATGACACTTGACAGTGGCAATTTTTAATGGGCTGCAAGCCTCAAACGGGCCTAAAAATTATCCAAAGTTAGACCTCGTTAGATGTTATTAAATGTCATTAGATGTAGTTCACTAGGTTTTTCTAGAATATTGGTGCTCTACAAGTCTCAAATGGGCCTGAAAATTATCCAGAGTTAAACATTATGAGATGCTGTTAAACCTCATTAGATGCCATTAACTTCCATTAACCCTCAATAGATTTCATTAGATCATATTAACCAAAGTTAAATGGCGTTAAAGCCCATTAAATATATTAAAAATTATTAAAAAGATTTAAATGTCATTCCTGTCAATTAATATTTGTAAATATTATGTATAATTATTTAGAAAGAAATATTGTAATAAAATATTTTATTAAATATAAATTTTAGTCATTAGAGTTAGCTTAGATACATTTTATACTTATTAAGGCCCAATTTGAATAGGGCCTAGAGCCCATTAAACTCTATTTACGTCATTAAACGTTGTTAAAGTCTATTAGTTTCTATTAAAGCCCATTAAATGGGCCTGTTAAAACCCATTAAAGTCCAACAAAAAGCCTATTAAATGTTATTAACTGACATTAAGTGTCATTAAATATCATTAAACCTGAATAAACATGTATATAATAATAGTTAAAATTTTCTAAAAAATATATGAAATTTATCTTTTTTAAATTAATAATTACTAAATATTTAAGGAAGGTTAAATCTAACAATTTATGTCATTAAAATCAAAAAAATCTCTTTTTTAAATGCATCATCTTATGATAATAATTAAAAAAATTTATTTTGTGATAAACAAAAATTTTAATGAATAACATTTTTGTCAAACATATGTAAAATTTAATGATCTATAATTTAAACGGAAGGAAGTGATAATAAATATGAATACTCCAAATATAATATCTACTATCAATTAAATATATACTCTCGTATGGCTAAAATTCTACATACAACATCTTTTTCTTTGAAAATAATCCAAACATGCAACATTAAGACGAATAAAAATAGACTCCCTTTCAGTGTTCTTGTTGCTGCTCTGGGTCGACCACGGGAACAACCCGATTGTCCATCCAACATGTAATGTAGAAAATAACGAAAGACAGAAGGCACCAAACCAAGGCAAACGCAAAACAGAAGGCCACTTCTACCATTGAAACTACCATCCAAAGGTAGGATTTTTCTCCCCCGGAGTCCTTCAACAAACAAAGACCCATCAAAAGATAGAGAACACCAGCGAACGAAAACACAGAAACATGAAGAATTCTCTCCTTTGAGATCTCCATCCAAGTGCCAAGCGGTTGTGGCGTAGCATTCTTCTTCTGCATTCTCTTCACCACATAACAAAGAAACTGCCCGCAAAGCAGGAGTAAAACAGCAATGAAGATGCGAAAAATCTTCTGCCCCATATCAATTCTCTCTGAAACGAATGAAAGTACACGCAACCTTTTTCCTTGAAGGTTCAACCAATCCATCTGTATATATGCATTTACTATAGCGTGCTTGGATAAGTACAAAAGAGAATGGAATTAAGAGTGAAAATGGTATATTGCAAATAGAAACAATAAAATAGCATGACAAATACAATATAATAAACAACAAAAACAAAATAATGTAATGATTATTTAAAAATAAAATAATAATTAGTTTAATAGAAATTTTTAGAGAAAGTTTAAAAATAATAATTAAAAACATAAGAATAATAATTGTAAAGTAAAGATATTGATGAAAAAAGAATTTAGAATGTACCGAATTCTTTATTTGAGTTGACATGAGAGTAGTGATAGATCATTAAGACTATACATCCTACTACATCAATTCGAATGCACCATAAGTGAAATCGTATAAAGTACAAGGATAATTATTGGAAGTAAATATAAAAATAATGATTAAAAAGTATAAATAATAATAATAATAAATGAACAATCAGATATAATATTGTCTACTTGAACAGGAGTTTTACATGCTCCACCAATTCTATATACGAATCCATTTCCCCAATTGGGTGAAGATCTTAATTTGAACTGTACTTCTGAACGATTCTCTGACAGGGCAGAGAAACATTTTAAAATTGCTTTTGAAATTTTATATTGAGATACGGTGGTCTGCCTGAGTTTTTTTTTTTTTTTTTGTTAGCTTCAGTTTTCTATTTTCAGTCCACCATTTGTTTAATGTGCCCACGGAAGGCTGGGATGAAAGATAAACACGACCGTGGTGAGGTCAAAAAGATACACCGTCTAATTAATCTAATTCCCATTCTCATGAAGGCGCAATGGAGTCCAATTTATTTAGATGCATTAGCGATAGACTTATCTCTACACACCTTTTAAGATTGATTTAATCGTGTTATCAGAACCAGACATCAAAAGGTTCAATTGCGAATCGGTCAGGTGATCGATCCATTCTAGACCGATCCGCTCCAATAGTAGATTTTTTTTTTAATTTTAATATTATTAATACAATAAAGAATAAACCAAAGTAATAAGGTATTATACAAAAAAATTATCAATTTTGATTAATATCTCTATGGTTTAGATATTTTAAAATTATACTGTAGTATTTTTTAAATTTTTTTTCAAAAAAATAAAAATCAGTTCAACTGGCTAAATTAACCAATAGAGCTAGTTAGATTATGAACTTGAACGCCAAACTAGTTCAGCCAGTCAAATTTTGATAATACTAAATATAATATCTTAACTACCATAATAACATAATAACTAAGGTTACAAATTAGGTCACGTCAATGTGAACCCAAACAGTCCCTATTTGAAATTTAGATAGTGTTGAGACAATATTTTTGACCCGTAAGATTAGGTTGGGTTTAAAGATGCAAATTGATTTAAAAATTGAATTAGGTTTAATTAAAATAGTTGTAATTGGACTAACCGTATCCATTTTATTAGCTCATAAAAAATTATACATTTAATCTTTGATTTACTATCTATTATTTCAACTAAAATTACAAATTCATCTCTAATTATTTTAAGTAAGAGTTCAACCTTAAAATTCAACACTATTTTTATCTATTTCCTTTGAAATATATATCATTTTAAGTTTTTCTTTAATACATTAATCCTTATATATTTATTTTTAAGATTAATATATCAAAATTTATTCTTTGTAAATAGGTCTAGTATAAATATTAATATTTTAAATAGATCAAAATATGTATATAAAATAGATAAACTCAAATTATTTACTCAAAGCTAACCTAAATTCTAAACGTTTGAATAAGAGTTGGGTTAACTTTAAACCATCTATGAATAGAGTTGGGTTAAAGTTTCTATAGATATAGATAGAGTTAGGGTTGGAATGATCTTGACCAATATAACACAACCCAATTTTCACCCTTAATAATAACTATACTTTTTATCATAATTATCTATATTTAATTATTTCTTCTTATTTTTTAATTAAAAATCCTTTATTACTAATATTATACCTAATATATTTTTCTAATGCACTCTCCTTACCGATGCACCCTACGAACAAGCACTAACCATCTACTCACACTAAACCTAGATTCAGCAAAATTAGTAAAATATTTTGGAATCTAAGATATATTTTTGCAAAATTAGTTTTACTAAAATTTTTAATAAATCTTTTCATTTGAGGTAATCATGATGTTTAAATTAGATTAAAGTCAACTATCATATTTGTTTTTATATGGTTAATTATAATCTTTAAAAAAAATTATTAAAATATTTGGCGAGTCATGTTAAAAAAAAAAGAGTTAAATTGTGCGGTTTCAAAAATTTTTACTGCAATAATCCACAGGAGTTTTTAATCAAAATAACTTTCGAAATCATCTTTAAGTATAAATCATATTTAAGTATACAGAGACTAATAATATCATCGATCTAAGTCTAATCAAAACATTATGGTCAATCCGAAAGGCTGCACCGAAGTTTTGTTGGAGCTGATTTTATAGAAGTATTTTCCAAACAAAAAATGAAAAGTGGACAAAACGAAAAGAAAAACAAGAGGTTAAGAGGATTCTCCCGCCCTTGGTATGGTTTATACAAGGTATAATAGGATTCCCTTAAATTTGCTTGACTCCTGATAGAGCTTTTAAATCAATCTAACTACGGAGTGGGAGAGTATTATTTGAACACTAAGAGACAGACATAGTTTTTAACTACGAAGTCGGAGAGAATATTATTTGAATGCTATGCAACAGACTCATAGTTTTGGCTCCGGCTATAATTCTAATCCATGTCTACGACTCAACAGTCTTTGGGTCCGGCTATAATTCTGATCCATGTCTACTGAAATTTGATCTTCTCCCAGAAAGAGCCAAATCCGCTAGAAAACCTATTCTAGCAGCCAATACGTCCAGCCTGTTCTTGGTTTGGCTGAGAGCGAGTCGGCGGTAGAACTTCAATGAGTTTCTTTCCGATGGTTACTTTTCTGGGCAACCCACTTGATGTCTACATGAAATCTAAATCTGCTAACTCAAATGCTTAATTTGTTGGAACCATCACAACTCTCCATACGATTTGACACGGATTGAAAAAATGGAAAAAAAAAAGAGATAAAGAAAAGTATTTTCACAATGGTACGTAGATGGCGCAGAGCCAAGCCATCAGATGGCGTGCGCCCAATTCAAGAAGCTCAGGCATTTTCATTCGTTGCTGTTACAGAAAACTAAATGCTCTGGATGTTGGATCTGTCCTTGATGGTGGTGAAGGTTGTTATCATCACTGCTGCTGCGCCTGCTCCAAGTCATTGAACTCCGGAACTACCTGATTCTCCGGCCGAAGAAGACAGTAGAGCATAGCAGAGGAGAGATAGAATAAAATGGAAACAAAAGAGAAGGAGAGCACAGATTCTATTGTCAAAGCCACCTTCCAAGGTTTGGACTCTTCTTCTTTAGCCTCTTTCGAAATTGAAATTCCCAGAAAAAGGAAAAAGAGTAGCAAAAAAAATCCCTGGAAGAGAAACGACGCTGTCCATTGCAACGTGCTTCCAAGCGAAGGGTTGCTCTACGGCTGCCTTCCTTTTCAGAATTCTACTCACCAAAGAAGAAACGAAAAAGCCATAGACGAGGAACGGTGATCCTGAAAAACTTCTTCTCCGTATCCATTTTTCTCTAGGATGTTGCAAAGACGTTACTTGCCAGTTCCCTACTTATCTTCCTCACGTGTATATCTCTACCCCCCAAGTATTGCTCGCACCAAATACTTATATAGGGGAATCCACATAAATCACCCTCATCCATTGTTTCCTTCTCAGTCAATATCTCTTGTAATATCTCTGTATAGCAACTCTGTTATACAGGGGAATCCACGTAAATCAAGCTCATCCCTGATTTCCTTCTCAGTCAATATCTTTTTATAGCAACTTTGTTATATATTACTTAAATAGTCATACCCTTGCTTATGCTTATATATTCCTTATATTGTCATAGTCTTGTATTATATTAAGATAAGTTGTAATGCAAAAGATTATTAGCGATTTTTACCAAATTACTTGCGTAATTACATTGTGGTATCAAAGCCTTCTTCTCCCGCGAGACCAGAAATGTTACTAACTCCATGTCATCCGGTGTTAACTACTCTTCTAAGTCCTTATTGTTATGTGTTTGGTGTCATTGCAATAAGTATGCATAAATTGCCTTTTAGTGTCACTTCTCTTATGAGTCATGCTCCTCTTGAATATTTGTATGCCCATGTTTGAGGACCATCCCTAGTTCCTTCTATTGATGATTACTGATATTATGTCCTTCTTGTTGATCATTTCATGAAGTACTACTAGTTCTATCCTATGCATAATAAGTCGGAAGTGTCATCTATTTTTGTTCAATTTACTGCTATGGTTGAAAATCAATTCTCCGAAAAAATTAATAATTGTTATTCTGACAATGGTGGTGAATTTATCAAACTTATGCCTCTCCTGGATGTTCGTGGCATTAGTCATGTTACTACTACCTTGCATACTCCTTAGCAAAATGGCATTGGCAAACGTCACTATCAACATATCATCAAAACAGGTATGACCCTTTTACATCATGCCTCGGCTCCTTCTATTTATTGATCATATGCTTTAGCCATGACAGTTTATCTTATAAATTGTCTTCTTACCCTCTTACACGCATTTCTTCATGTCAGTTAATTGAGCAAGTGTTTATGCAACAGCCTATAGGACTCATTGATCAGTCTCATCCTCATCATGTTTGTTCTCTTTAGAAATCCATTTATGGTCTCAAGCAGGCACCTAGAGCCTGGTACAATGCATTGTGCTTAGGCCTTCTTGAGTTAGGTTTCTTTAATTCGAAGTCTGATATTTCCTTATTCATCTTCAATTGAGATGGAATTCTACTATATGTGTTGGTCTATGTTGATGATTTAATCCTCACTGACAATAACAGTTAGTTTTTGCAACATGTTGCAAGTCTTTAGGTGAAAGATTTTCCCTAAAGGAACTCAGTGATGTGCATTATTTTCTTCTAATGGAAGTTATTCTAGGTCAGTAAGATTTGTTTCTTTCTTAGAACCATTATGTTCATGATCTCCTTACCATGTTGAAGATAGCTAGTGCTAAGGAAGTTTAAACACCCATGCTTGTGTCTGCTAAGCTCATGCTTGATGATGGTTTAGCTAGCTATAATGCTATTGAATACAGATGCACCATTGGCTCTCTCCAATACCTCTTGCTTACTCACCCGAAACTCAATTTTGCAGCAATAGTCTTGCTTAGTTCATGCACAAACCGATGGTCATGCACTGGCAAATTGTTAAACGACGCTTGTGCTATATCAAACAGACTATTCACTTCACTTTCTTACCACGTCATCAATTAAACCCAGTGCTTAGGGGCTTCTCTGATGCTAACTGATGTAGTGATCTTGATGATCAAAAGTCTACCACAGTTTATTAATTTTTCTAAGCGAAAATCTTATCATTTGGCACACTAACAAGCAAAAGGCCATGACTCACTCCTCTACAAAAGCAGAATATCGGGCACTGGCCACTGCACCTTCAGATATTACTTGAAACTTGGATAAATTCTCTTCTTGATGAACTTGATCTGACCTTATGTGAACCATCACTCCTCTTCTATGATAACATTGGTGCAACCCAAATCAATCTCAATCCTGTTATGCATTCCAAGATAAAACATAATGCCATTGATCTTCACTTTGTTCGTGACTTTGTTCATGGTAGCAAATTACATGTTACTCATGTTCACACGGATAACCAGCTCGCTGATTTACTGACAAAGCCTCTAGCTCGATCTCGCTTCAACTTGTTACATGGCAAAATCAACGTTGCTAATGAAACATCCATTTTGAGGAGTCATATAAGGGAATTCACACAAATCCATGATTTCCTCCTCTATCAATATCTATGAGTAGCAACTCTATTATATATTCCTTAAATAGTTATACCCCTACTTGTGGTTTATATTCCTTAAATAGTCATAGTCTTGTATTATATTGAGACAAATTGTAATGCAAAAGATTATTGGAAATTTTTACCAAGTTACTTGCACAAATCCATTAATATTCACCCACGCAGCTCACCACATTTTACATGGAAATCCACTTCCCCCCATCATTTGGATGACAAAAATATCAGGTCCAAATTCGACCATTCAGGGCCGTGATGATGGAAATGATGGAAAAGTAATTCCAAACTTTTATTTTGGCCCAAGAAATAAAACAATGGATTCATTTTTGAGCCTTGGCAAATACAAGACGAGGCATTTGATACTCAACTGCGTATCAGCAACAAATCTTGGGAGGTGAATCCTGATTGCCAGTGAAGACAACAACCAAGTTCACGAGGTCCCTTAGCTGGGTTTTTGCATATCCACACACACCTTAGGATTTTGCGTTTTGTACTTTTGCCCTATAAATTCCAATTATGTAAAGAATGAATTAGAAGTGTCATGGAAAGACCTGATGTTGGCCTGACGCCATTCCCATGTCAGGTTAAATGATGGCAAAGCCCTTCGACTGCCTGAATGACATTTATGATTTTTTGACACATTTTGTTTTTTTTGTTTTTTTTGTTTTTTTGTTTTTTTGTTTTTTTGTAACCTTTTAGATTCAAGTCAGCACTCATGCTTAGCATCACCCTTTTATCTAAAATATGAAAATTAAGAAGAAAAAATAATCAGAGTTATCAATACGTATGAAATGAAAATGAACTAGTACTAATGTCTATCATCTTCAAGGAAGAATATATTGGTGGTGAAAAACGTGGCAGTCTGTATTTGAACTGTTTGCTTGGCAGGCAGCTTGTGACAGCTTAGCTCAATGAAACATGATCCTGGCACCTAGCACAGATGAAGTAAAAAGGCAGAGGTTAATTAATTAGGATGGTGAAACTAAAAAGATAGCCAAAGAAGAAAGGCATTATTTGACATAATTATGACAGATGATGTATAAGATAGAAGAGATTGGTTTACCCTTTACCCTGCTTCAATTTCTTTTCTTCTTGAATTAATGCATCCTTTTCCAGAGAGATACAATATATGAATGCCTGCAGTAGACATCAATATTAAAGGTAGGTCAGTACGCATTGATGCCTACCAGCGAATTAATTGATTTGATACAATTAAGATTAAACCTTCATCCATTGTATGCAGAATAAAAAATTATATGATAAAAAGAGCAAAATCGCACAACTTGAGGTGCGACCAGAAGATAGGGGCATAGTCCACTTCCAACAACAAGATTGTCATGCTAAGAAGGACGCAAGCTAAAGAGAACAGGGTTTAAAACAAAAACACACAAACACACGGTCACTAAAAATATAGGAGGCGCAAAAGTAGCCTGCCACTCAAATCATTTAGCAAATTAGCTCAAGATGATATTCTTTGACTGGCAAGCTCAAGAAGAGTCTCTTTGACTGACAAGATCATACTTTGCCGAAGGAAGAAGCTGACATTTCCTATGATTCAATCTTCTTTTCCACCTAGACATCTGCACTGTGATTGTGTGACCAGATCATAGATTCCCGAGTCCCCACAGCAACTGCACATTGCAGCTGAATGACAGGAAAGGAATGTAATCATCGAAGGTACTTGCTTCTCCAAAAAGATTTGCGAGGGGTGCCTTTGGACAGAGTTTTAGAGAGGAAAGCAACTAGGAGCAGTAGTATCAGCTGCTAAGTTAGTGACTGGGGATGCCGACAGTTTGCATAACTTTCTGAGGGCAAGTTCTGCGCAGCAGAAAAGGTGCGTGAAGTTGGAGAAATCTGAGAAGATGACAACATGAACAATCTCTGCATCTAACTGTAGATGGAATAACTGCAAACTACTTCCTTTCTCCGCAGATTCCTTATTGAAGATGTCACAATTCCTTGAATGAAAGATATGCTGACAAGGCCAGATAATCGCGACTGACTGAGAAGAAAACTTCTTCAGCAGGCACTTCCTGCCACCAAGAGCTCTCTTAAAGACAACTGAGGGCAAGTTCATGGCAGCAGAAACAACAGATGCAGGAGGGAAAATCTTAGGAAATGATAAACCAAACAGTCTCTGCATCTAAATTAGATTCCTGATCAAAGAGGTGGTAATTTCTTTCATGTTGAAATTTCTAACAAGGCCAGAGAATGACAGTTTGCAGAGAAGAAAACTTGTTCCATGGAGTTGTGGCTCAAAGATCTTTGAGGATAACAGCAAGGGAACAAACACTGGCATTGCAAACTGGAAGCTTGATTAAAGAAAACCCAATGCTTCCTGTGACAAGAACCAACCAAACAGAAGATGATCCCTCGATTGTAGCTTTGTGAAGGTAGAAGCTGGTAAAGGTGCCTTCGAGTTCAAGATGTCCTCAGTGAGAAATCACTAAGCGAAGCAACCCAGATGTGGAAAGAGAATTTTGGGATGTTTTTCCCTAAAAGCAAGCTCAATCAGCAGGGAACCTCTGTAGACCAGTTTCTGCCAGCATTGATTGCTTAAGCTACAGAGGAGGTGCCTCTAATATCAGAGTTCTGTCTTTATCTGTATAAGAAGCAATTAGTGAAGGTGGGTTCATAATTGCAGCTATCAATGCAACTGCAGACCTTGCGCCCCAGGCCTATTGGTGAGCAACTCTACCACCAAAAAAATCCAGCATACATCCAAGTCATGAGTGCCATTTTCATTAGTGAGGCCCCCATATTTTTTACATGATGTGAAAGGTCCACTAATTCCAATTCACTTGATATTAGAACGCAAGGCCAGGAAACCTTGTATCATAATGCAGAATTTGGGTCATTTGGAACAAAAAATGCAAGATTTCAAGGGAGCTCCCCCTACCACAGCATGGCGCAGTCTTGACTTGAATGCAAGTGTTCCTACACCATTCAAAACAATTCTGAATCTCCATTGCCCACATAAATAACATGTTTCATTTAATTCCACATCTGAACATGTTGTCCAAAAAAATGTTCTAGACCCATCTTTGTTTTCTCATTTCTCAACCAATCATCCACGGCTGTCGATAGTAACCATATAAATATCCTTTACCTTAGACAGAATTATAAGCTTGTACTTTGGACCACCATGGCCCCTCTTCAGATCAATAACATCTTCAGATGCACTCTCCATGCCGATACATCCCTGCAATGTGAATGAAGCAGCTTTTGGAGTTCTATAAAAGGGCACCTCAACCATGCATTTCCTCACTTCCTCACCTCCTTCAAATTGGCGTAAATCCAGAAAAGCATACTGAACTGAGTCTCCCAAAGCCATCCTTAGCCACAGCCTTTCCTCACTTGAAATATTGTACAATGTAATCTGAAATGCAATGCCTACAGGCATCCCCGCAATGTAAGGAATTGGATTTTCAGAATCATTACCTGGGACATGCAGTGCAGCTTTTAACTGTTTAAATCTCCCACAGAAAACAATTTGCCCAAGTGCAAATATGTCCAATAGTTTGCTAACAGGAAGTGGGTCAGAAACTTCACTGTTTTTTCCTTCACAACAATTTATTACTTCCTTAACAAAATCACAAAATTCAGGATGTCCTGGTTCACAAAGAGTTTGCATATGAGAAATAATACTATGTATCCTCCTTAAAGTGTTGCAACAGCAAGTTTCAACCTTCAATGAACTCAGTAGACAACTAAGCAACATCAGCTTTAGGATGTGAAACTCCTCTTCTTTACTAAAACCCAGAAATCCATACCTCATATAAGTAAGATTTGTTTCTAACTTATTCAATATGAAATCTAACACTGCATTTCCCATAACGATCTGCTTTCTTGGATTTAAATGCTCCCATATTTTAGCTAGCAGTTTGATCGCCTTCATGTATTGAGAAGCAAAAGCAGAGACAGATCCATCAGAATGCACACCGATCAATAACAGTGCCTCCTTGCAGCTCCTGATGCAATGAATTTTTAGCAATCATAAACAAACAAGTATTTATAGACATTGGAAAATCTAACCTTACCATGCCTTGAAATTTTGCAATACAATGGCTGCACTTAATCCTACCTTTCGGTATTTTGCATGATGATCCGCTCATCCAGACTGCTCTTCAGTGCCCTACTGCATATAACAACAGTCCACAAGTTAAACAGATTGTATTGTTCACTGCAGCATGATGGTGGACCTTTCAGCAATCATTGCAGTGAATTGCAAATATTCTCTCCATTGATACACAGTTGAGTAGTTGGGCAGTCAAGAGTCTGACAAGTATACTTTTAATAATGCAGTAATAGCATGTTGGCACTCACCAAATGAGCAGCCTGGATATAGGGATGAATGTGCCTCATGGCATTTACCAGTGCAAAGTATCAGTCAATTGGAACATGGAACCAAATGCTTTTGTCATATACATAATAGGGATAAAAAGAAATTTTGCATTCTGTGAGAAGAGAACCTCAATATATTTTGTACTTCTTCTATATGTCCTGATTTTATCAGAGGCCAGACATTTGCCACTGTCTTCAGAATAAACTTCACAGAATCAATAACCTCACTGAGGCTTGCTTCTTTCTCAGAGGATTCCTGGAAAGAAGCTGAGACCTGCCTCAGGTCAGACTGGCTGTCCTGCAAATGAGTTTCCCTGGCACAATCACTGGAATGCATTAGGTGAATTCTTGATTCACTGTCACAATTTAAGTTACATACTTCAACCCCGTGCATGGGGTTGCCCCCCTCCTCAGAATTTGGTACTTTGTTGAGCATAGAACCAAATCCACTGAAATGATACAAATAGTTCAAGATGGAATCTCTGCTTATAACATCCTTCAATGCGGAAGAGATTCTCCCAAAGAAGGGAAGTGCATAAAAAAAAACTTCATTTGAAATCCCTGAAACAAGCTGTTTACTAAATGTTGCTCCTATGGTTAATACCAATAGCGCTGCTATCCGAGGTCTGTCAAGCCCTAGCTCTCCTGTAGAGGATGGCCCCATCTGAAACAAATAAAAGAATTTAAAAGATATATGAGAGAGAGAGAGGTCACTAATCCTGAAGAGACACTGAAATCATAAGACAGACAAGAAAAGAAAGAACTAATCAAATAAGGAAACTAGAAAGAGATCATAAATTTCTCCAGTTTATGAAAACAGATCATCAAAATCACCACCAAAAGCTTCTTCCCACCTAAGTGGGCTCAGGTAGTTTATGAAAACAGATATGCAACAAAAACAATTAACATTCTTTGTTTATATCGCTGCTAAACAGCATGATGGAACCAGTTGTTATCAAGGATGCAGGATTAGAATCCCAGTGTCACAAGATGCATGGTATAGCGGTTGCGTCTTCTTCACATAGCCAAAACATTTAGATGAGGCTAGCATGTTAATAGTTGTTTTTGCCTTAAGATGCAAACAAGCAGAAAAAGCCACTTTAACAGCCATCCAATCATACTGCACAGCATTTCAATGGCTTTCATTTAGTAAGCAAACAGGTTAAATGAATAAAAAAGGAATTGTTAGTGTCTTGACTCAGATGACCTAAAATAGATTTGTAAATTTCCCATATGGTCAAAATGGAGCAGCAAGAATGTTTTTGAAAAAAGAATTCGGATTTAGCCTTCTATATCTTTATTGATCCATATGACCATACAGGAACCATATCAGTGCCAATACAATGGCCTGTTGGCCCAACAGAGCAAACTAACATGGTGCAAAATCTGAACACATGCTATTTGAGCCTTGTATCATATTTAGCTGACATCTGCACATACCAACTATATTTTCCAATAAAACAACGCCCATACTCCTTCCACCAATTAACATTTTTCACGTTCCTCAAGTGCACATCCCCGAAATTGCAATCAAGTGGAAAAAGGGATTTGAAGTTGAAGTTTGTTAGATTCAAGTTGTATTATGGTAATTGAATGCTTATCACCCATCATCGTCATAGGTTCACCCAGGAGATTTTAAGGTTCTTATCAACAATTTGGCGACTGGCTGTCACATTGTCAACAACCAACCTCCTTTGCCAGGTTAAGTCCAATTAGCAAGGAGTTACCAGATTTAGTAACAAAAGTTGTTCATGGAATGAGAAATTACTACCAAATGTACATCAAGGTTTTTTGTCAAAGACTGGCCCTGTTTGTTAGCAAGGAAAAGGGCAGAAAATTCCTTTTCCTAGCTTTTTTTAGTTGATGTTATATTTACCTACACCCACCTATCCTAACAACTCTACTTTTACTCACTATCATCTATATTTCTAATAATTGCCTCCCGTCTTTCTATCCAAAAAGCTTATCTATGTTATCTTTATTTGCTTTATTTTCAATCATTACCTCCTATCATTTCTCATTTTACTTCCCTTTTCTAGATTCTACTCTTTTCCTCCTCTTCCTAATTCTCAAACAGACCTTCAATTGTTGAACAGGAAAGGACAAATCATGAAGAATGAGATCATCACAAAAGATCTAGGTTAGCTTAAATCATTTACCACATTTCAAATATGATATTAAACAAAATGTCTGGTGAGGAAATTGGTAAACCAAAACCTTCTGAATATGAACAGATGAGATGTAAAAATTTCTCAGGTTGCTGAAGATGCAAAATGGAAAAAAGGCAGGAATTCAGTGTCTGCCCAACATAACCATATGATGCCAGATTTTTTTCAACCTCGAGTAAAAGTACAGCATTGATTAGATCTCAGCAAATCAAGAATACAAAGCCCAGAACAACAAACCAAGAGCAAACATCTCAATACAGCCAAAGCATAGAGCTATTATAGGAAAGAAAGAAATCCTTGTATTCAGTCATATTCAACATAATAGCATTTTTCTATGCCACCTACAGAAGGTAAATTGCTAGAATGGATGGCTTCAGACCTCAGTGGAAGTTAAGGATGAATTCAAATTTGCAAATACAGAAAAAAGAGCATATTTTCTCATCTTTAGTGTTTCAGAATTCAGACAGAAAGTTCACCAATTCTTGAGAAAACTCCTTCACAAAATTGCTTCCAAGATCTGAATGACTTTTACCAATAAAAAATAAAACAAAGAAGATGTCTGCTTCATCCTGGAAGGAGAAAAAATACAGAATGAAATACATTAGATATCTCTGATAGTGAAAAGTTCAACATATTAGATAGACAGCTAAAGAGCATGCCATTCTGGTTTTTTGGATCCACATATAAGTTGAATGACCTACTAATGGAATAAAGAGTTCAGTATGAGTAAATGCTGGAAAAATTACTATAGAAGACAGTGCCCCGATAGTTAAAATCATCAGTTACAATCAGCAGGCTAGATGATGAGGTCATCTTCTGTAGAACTTTTCCAATTTGTTTACAGATGAGAAAAATTATTAAGGATTATTTAATACACAGAATTCGCATGTGGATAACAGATTCCTTTATTCTTTAAAATAAAAAATAAAACAATGTGCAAATATACCCAAGAACCAAAAATGAGACAGAGAAGAGCAACAAACCTCTGGATATGTTTGCAAACTGGTCAGAATACCATCAACCAAGGATCTAAATATTTCAAGATCAGCCAATTTCATAACCTGGAGTAGTTTTCTAATTGCGTGCCTGATTGAAGAATTTGTGTCCAAAAGCACATTAAGGAACTGCAATGGTCGCAAGTTATAGAATTTGAGCAGATTGTCCAACAAAACAATAGTTCTTGAAGGGAGAAGGGAAAGCAAAATGGAGATTCTTACAATACAAATAAGTTAATGGAAATATTTCCAAACATTTATCACTATACCATCAACTTCCTTTACTACCAAATATAATTCATATTTATAACAAAATCAAAGATGAGTTAGAAATGAAGTGGTGAAGCTCAATTGGACCAGACCACCAACAAAATAAGAGATAAGGACCCAACTAGATGCTCTTGTTGTATTGAAGACTAGGTTCATAGCAGTGCTGTGAAAACCAGACTAGACCAGCTTGTTTGACAAGTCATTAGTTCTGTCCAATTCAGTCAAAAATGCTTTAATGCTAAAACCATACAGATCCAAAAAACTGTGGCTGAGCCAATGAATAGGTAATACAATTTTGAGTTGCAAGACAAAGGATTGTCATCACGGTTGCAGAATTGCCTTCTCAGCCTCAAGAGCATTCTTCTTAGCAAAGGTAGAGGAGCAAGCTGCTCACATGTTGATGAAGAAGACTGCTTTTTGAGGGTAAGGTTGGCAAAGGGAAGAGAGATTGGAAAATGTCATCCATTCGACTCCAACCAACTGATCAGGCCCTTTATGATTTGCGGAGTCATTTTAAGCAGTAGATGTGAGATGTATCAAAACCCACCACTGGTTTAGGTCAAATATGGAACACCCATCGTGAGAAACTTGCCATATTAAGTTTTGGGAATGAAGATAGACTTAATTTTCAAATTTGAGCTGAGTTAGATACAGCTTGAGCCAATGGTTGAACCATCTCGAACAAGACTAACCAAACAACTGGTTCAACCACCAGTTCTATTCTAACAATACTACTTTATAGAAGCAATTACATTCATCCTATATAATGGGCCAAAGCCCTAATCTTGAACTCTAGTCTATTTGGATTTATATATATATTATATTATATTTATTTATTTATTTATTGAGGCTCTGTTTGGATAGAGGTAAAAAGATGTAAAAGAATAGGAGAAAACGTGGAATACATAAAAGAGGAGTAAAAGGAAAAGTGCTGATGTCAATACAATAAGTGTAATGTCAACAATAAAATAAACAAAGACAAAAAAAATAAGCTTTTTTGGACAAAACATAGGTAATGAGGTAACAAAAAAAAAATTGTTCTTGATGGTTAGATGTCAATAAATATCATATCAAATGGAGATATTTTACACCCATTTTATCGATTCTGCCTTTGCCTCCCCTTCCATGGTGCTTTTACACAAACAAATAGAGCCTCATTTAAAACATAAATAGAATTCAATACTTTGGTTGAAAAGAAGGAAGAAAGATAAATAATGAGGGAAAACTCCAGTTTGATTATGGGTGGGAGACTAGCAACTGGCAGCCAAAATTGCCCTAAAATGTTGGGAGTAAGAAAGTAGTTAGTTTAAAAGACCCTTTTAAAAATTGGAAAGCAAGCTTGCAGAGTTGCAGTAGTGCACCATTCCTTTATAGCTTGTTTTGTGGGTGTATTACATTTTGGAGTTAATTTTCCTTCATTGAATCATATTTAACTTAGGGACAGCATTTATTGAGTGACTAAGATTCCATGGTTTCTACTATTTTATGGTGGAAGCATTTTAGATTTTCATAAAATGTGTATTTCCTGAAAAAATACATTAAATTTTATATGACAAAGGACCTTTTCTGTCATTAATCTATCGAGAAAATCCTCTTCAGTATATTTTCTTTTAAGTGGAAATATTGATAAAGACCATTTTCCCATCATCTGATGCTAGTGCTAGAAGTACTGGAATAAGAGCATATGGAATGTGACTTCATGTCAAGGAAAGTTTCTGGATGAGAATCAAAACAGAAAGAAGATTCTCAGCGAGAAAAGATAGCACTAGTTATAATACCAATCACAAGGACGCTAAAATCATTGTCTTTCATCCACTTTTAAACACACAATATTGTTGTTCAACCACATGATCTAGAGAAAGAAAGATATACCATGTGCATATGCTTCTCTTGAACCTTCAAATGATTGTATGTTGCCATTTCCAACATTGTCTTTAAAGTTTGCAACCGAACAGCCAAGACATCATCATTTAACACATCCATCAATAAGTCAAAGGCATCATCTACAAACCTCAAAGAGAAAACTATGAGCGATCCCATGGAAGCACAAGCAGCTCTCCGCACCTTAAATAAAGTACATTTCAAATAGTAAGTGTGTGAGAAAATAAGAAAAACTATATATATTCTTCAACCCTGTAAAAGAGGATCCCATGATTTAGTGGTCTAGACTGGCGATCAGAAGTGCCCCACTTGGCTGGAGTCACCAGAAACTAAAATTCCCATACAGGAATACTCTCACGTCTCAAGTGGTCAATATTTGGCCTGCATGTGGTTGAACACAAACTTGTGTTATTCTTTCAACCATGTATTTGCAGGCCACCAATCACATGTTAGCAACATCTCATTAAGGAGATTCCTTGGGCTCATTCCCAATAATGAACATCAGAGCAGCAGTCCGGATCACTAAATCACTGCATCAATTATACAGACTGAAAACCCAGGGATAACATACACACTTCAGATAAATAGCATGATTCCCTCAAAAAATAAATTAAATAGCTGACAAGAGTACTGATATATTTATGTTAATATATGCACAAAATGGTGTATGCTCCAATAGAAATCAACAGCATGATCGAATCGTATAGCTGCCAAAACTACCTGACAGAATTCATCCTCAAGACCATGCACAAAAGCACCAGCAGCACTTGATACAGAGAACACAGATCCTTTTCCAGCCAGCTTACGAAGACATTTCCTTTCATTTTGGTTTATTTTCTTAGATAGGGTATACAATAGAACATCCTCAGAAACCTGTCTGGTTCTCCCAAGGGCAAGAAAAGCTTCAACTCTGATCTCCATGCTCATATCTCTTACCATTGAACAAAGCTGTCATCAATTTAAATATAAGATATTGCAAAAAGGATTTTACAACCCATAAAAACTAAAACTAAAAATAAATTCAGAGGTTTATACCTGAATAAATATCTCATCTAAGTGCTCTTTGTTATCCAGTCCAGGGTTTGCATCTGCTAACAGTTGCCCACACTCACTAACCTGAACTTTGAAGACCACAGTTAGCAGAAACTTGGAAGTAGGAATAGATGATTTTAATTATGAATTTGCTAAGGTCACATCAGCCAACTAGCCATATATTGATAAACACACACACCAAACCATTTGGACCCTACACCCTTAAACCACTGATACAACATTAGCCACATGCATTCTCGTAAACCAGATGTTCAACTACTTTTCTTCATAAGCCACCAATACTACATGAACAATTTTCCTTGTGGATGAAAATTTACCATAATAAACACTATCAATAAATATTATGCATTAATAGTGTCTTGCGATCTATTTCTATTCTTTCATTGAATTTTAAATTTTCAATAAAAATACAGATAGAACGGGTTGGGATAGATGAGACTGAACTCAGTTAATGGGTGGACTACGATATGTTTCTACTCTTTGACCAACAAAGTGAAAATGCCCCCAAATCAATCGGCAGCTTAGCTTTAGAAACAACTTCTTGCAACTTGCAAGAGTCTACTACAGAAATAACAGCAGATCCACCATGACACTAATGTGGTGCAGAACAGCCCATCAATCATCTTATCTGCCATATCATAATTGCCAATTGTCTAAGCTCTTGACACCCCAAGTCCTCGCCCTCCTTGCTGACTAGACCAGTCTGATTTTAGCATGGTGAACTTTGTTGCAGCACCCAAGTTTTGTGCAGAACTTAAATGCCTGTTGGATGGGCTGGAGAATGTCAGCCATTTATCCGTGACCATTGTTCTGTTTCGTTTTCTTTTCCTGTTTTTCTGCTTATTGTTCTATGATCGTTCAAAAACCAGTAAATTCCTACTTAAGTAACCGACCAAGCAGTACAAGTTCAGTCTTTTACCATTCGAACTGCGCCAAGTCTCACGACTTCATCTTCGTCCAGAAGAAGCTGTACAATGCGACAGTACGTTCCCTCTTCCATCAAACTGCACATTCCCACACTGTCCAGCTTAAAAAAGCAGATCAATCCATCCAGAGCAGCCCTCCGCACGAGGGGATAAGGATCCTCAAGAAATCCCAGCAATGCATGCCTATAATTCGGAAGCGAATCCGAATTCACCATCAACAACATCAGATTGAGAGCCCGTAGACGAATGGCAGCGATTGGGCTGGAAAGCAGTGATAGCGGTATGCTGCCCTCCTTCGCAGGCAGCGAGCTTCCACTGCAGCCATGGCCCGATGCTGAGACGAGCGTGAGGAGTGCATCCAGCAAGAGACGGTCGGATTTAGCTGTGGGCTGGCGATGGTGGAGAAAGGAAAGTACGGAAGAAACTACGACGGGGGAGAGTTTGGGATGGAGGAGGGAGATGTGTCTGAGGAGATTGAGGGTTTGGTGTAGATGGATGGGGTCTTGTCCGTCGCAGCGGTTCAAATGGAGGGAGAGTCCGTCGATTGCGCTGCGGACGGTGGCTTCGGAGGGACACGAGGGAGGGAAGATGATGGAGCGGACGGATGAGATGTAATGGAGATGAGATCGACGGTCTTTGGAGACAGGAGCGTCTGGAATCTGCTGTAGAGGCGCCATGGCTGGGTTGGCGGGATTCTGCCTCTTCTCCATTTCCCTACAAAATCGCCAAAGCCGTCTTTCCACTTACTAGTTATATGCGAATTGTACTCTTATTGCCATTTCGACTTTGCTCGTGATTGGAAAATGGTGAAAATGGGAACTGCCATGTCTGTAGAATAAGCTATCATTTATGCCAGTGGGTGAATAGAAACACGATAAATATTTCCTACGCAGAAATATAAAGATGATAAATAAAATATATGTAATGATTTGAGAAAGTAAAGTTGTTGGCGAAAAAATACATAATATTGGGAATAAAAACTTTTCTTTTATTTTATTTTTTACTTTTCCATGGCGTCCCCGAGTAGAAGATTCCAAAATTCCTTTTATAGAAGGAGATGATGGGCAACCTATGTTGGAAAAGAATGGGAAAAAAATAAAAAGGATTTAATTTTCCAAGGTTAATTTGAGACTTGTGTATCAAAATAATTTTATTTTTCAGACATTATCTGTATTCTTAATTATACTCTGCCATCTATTTCAATGTTGCTCATTTTGTGGTTGAAAGTGTTATTTGACATGATCTTGTATGTTAAAATTTTACATTACCTTCTGTCCAACTAAGGCTACTAAGCATCTCCAATCTTTTTCGACTTCATATTTATAAACCCTCGATGACATTTTTTTAAAGTAACTTATATTGCCTACTATAAATAATATTTTATTTATTAAAAATTTCACATATTTTATCTCCGTGTAATTTACAAGTCACACCGTAACTTATCACTACATCTCTAAAACCACTTTCCAAATCAAACACTCCATGAGATACTACACAGCTCATGCTGCTGCTGATTGTTAAAAAATTTCTCATGGATTAATTTAAAAATTACTCTGAGATGTTTATTCTATAAATATTTTTCTGGGTTCATTTTCTGTTATTTCTTCGTCTTCATTTCTCCAGACCATAAGTCTTCACTACATTAATTTTCTGTTTCTATGATAAATACCAATCACCAAACTTATTTGTAATAATCTTAACCTTTTTTTATACGTGTAATTATTATTTATATCTATTCATAAAAAAATTAAAAATTTATTTAATTTATTTTATTCACCTTATGATTAACATTACCATTTGTCTATTCATTGTTTATTACATTATTTTCGCTTATTAGTGGTGCTTCTCTATTGATTTCTTTTAGTGTTTTTGGATATTTTGAAAATAGCAAAGTTTAAATTTTTAATGGTTTCCTTTTTTATTGGTGAGGGTAAAAGCTGGATGAAGAATAATTGTAACTTTTTACCTGCCAAAGTACTTTTTAATCAAATGTGATTAAATTATTTTTAAAGGATATTTTGCATTTACTTTTCTATCCTTTGCGATTTCACCATTTTTATATATAATTATCAATTTTAGAAAGACACTCTCATTTTATAAACTTTGTTTAAAAAAATACTTTTATTATCAATTTTAATAAAAAATTGTAGCACATACAAACACTATTAAAGCTATTTAATGACATGTTTAGATTGTGTTACATCTAGGCTTGTTGACTATTGGGTTAGATTTTGATCAATAAAATTTTAGCTTTAGTAAAAAACCAAAAGGACATTAATAATACGAATCTTTTTTAAATAATGTTTTAAGCGGGAGACTTTTATAAAACTGATAGTTTTGATTAAAATTTGCAAACTTGCAAAACAATGAGGAGGCAAATGAAAAAAACTCCAACTTTAAATGCAGCCTAAATGGTGCAAAACTAACTCAGAAGCCAAACACGAACCATAAAAGCAGCTGGGAGAAGGACCGTCCCCTCTTCCACGGCCCTGCAATGGCACCAAAGAAGCAGCATCAAAAACAGAAGCAAAACGCCAACAAGAAATCTTCTTCTTCGAAATCTAAAACCCAATCCTCAGACTCAAAATCGACTCCTAAACTCCAAATCTCTGCCGAGAATGAGCGCCGCCTCCGCCGCCTCCTGCTCAATTCAGACAGGCCTCCCGCACCTTCTCCAGCTCCCAACGACACCGCCTTGTCCAAATCCCAGAAGGCAAAGAGGCTCCACAGCATCTACGAGAAGCTTTCCTGCGAAGGATTCACTGCCGATCAGATAGAGAAGTCACTGTCTGCGCTGAATGTAAGTCACAACTCGAACCCTTCGAGCTTCCTAATGCATCTGCTTTTTGGCTTCGCTTGGATCAATGATTGATTCTGTATACTCCACAAGAGAAACGAACTGCTTGAACTGCAATTAGCTTCTGTTTTGCTTGAAAGATGGCGTCAGGACATATATCATAAGCTCCTGATGCATTCAGAGGCTGAATGCTACAGCAATGTATCTAATAGGCACAAGATAGTTTTCCATTCAGAGGATTAGAATGTTTAACTCATCTGCCGTTCCATGTTATAATACAGCTACAATTCCTGTTTTTCAAATCTCTCTCTCTCTCTCTCTCTCTCTGTTTCTTTGAACCATCTGTTTGTGCCCAATTAGCCAGGAGCAGAAACTTGGTCCGTGGACTTCTCCATTTGTCATGGGACTTAAGGGAATACTTTGGGTGACGAAAACATGCGATGCACTATTTGCGTGTTTCTAGTCAGGCCATTTTTTTCTCAAAGAAATAAATTCAATCACAATTGTATGGACATATGCTTGATTTATCAATGTAAACTGATATGGTAATTCTCCTTCAGTTGGTTTCATCCTAAACAATGTGTTTGGACTTTGGAATCCATCGCAGACCCCCCCTTTTTTGGCATTTTGATTTATCCATATCTATTTGTTATCCTTTTCCCTTTTTTTTCTTTTTTCTTTTTTAAAATTTGCAGTCTTTTGTTTTTTAAAAAAACTGCAGTTATTTGTTCTGTTCCTTTTGCAGACTGCATGACAATGGATGGGAAGAATGATTCAATGGTTTTAGATTCACATTCAGCTAAATGTTCAAAACGATCCTACATTGGTTACCCACTAAGAAAAAGATTGCTGATGTTGAGCTGCAAAGCCAGCGTTAGGGCATGGGTCTGACTAAATTGCCAAAACTTCTGAAAAGTGATCTTGGGTGATCACTTTTCATTATCAACAAAGAACTTTTGCTACCTACTCAATCAAGGTTATGTAACTGATAATCAATCAAAATGGTCCTGTTTTCCATTTCAATGCAGTAACGCCACTATTTGCTGACACCTGTGATTTTCCTATTAATTCCTGTCATTTTCCTTTTCCCCAATGCACCTAATGCAGCTGTGTTTATTGCGTTAAATAGGATGGAGCTACATTTGAGGCAGCTCTTGATTGGTTGTGCTTGCATATTCCGGGGAATGAGCTTCCATTAAAGTTCTCAAGTGGGACTAGTGCACTTACCCAGGAAGGTATCATTGACAATGAAAGAATTATTGGCCTTGGATTAGCCATACAAGATTTTTATGCACCCTTTTCCATTTTCCAGATGCAAGGATACCTATTTTATTTTTGTTACCACAAAAAAGCAATCCCATGATGTTGACATGCATGTGTGCTGTTTTTTGACGTGATCAGAAGTTGTTGGATGGGGCAGGGCATGATTGGTTTTGATATATATTTTTTTGGCTTATAAAATCTAGTTTGTGAAAAAACAAAACAATATATCTTGAAAAAGGGGATACACATGCTTCTAAGCACTACAGTCAGGAGAAGTCCCTAATCATATATGCATCTGCGCGTGCTTCTGGAAATTCGAATGAGTGAAACTGTGGCATTCCCCAGCAGCCCTGCTAATCCCTGTTGTGCAAGGATCACACACAATCTTGAGAAATAAAACAACTTTAGGCACTTATCTATTGCCTACATTTGTTTGTAGGCTATTGCGCATTTTTTCCTGACTTTTGGTCTCTTCTTCTTGACTGAACACATACATGTGCTCGTGCACGCACACACATATGCGGTTTATAGATTGATCTAATGGCTTTTGTATTTTGCAGGGGCAGAAAGATCTGTTAGTGTCATTTCTAGTGCTCGGGAAGATTGGCTTCCATCACGTATTCCATCAGCTGAAGCTGAGGAGCACATGCCTGGGGTGCCTGTTAGACTGAAAGCTAGTCGAGAGGATGAATCTTTAGATCTGGGGATGCCATCACAAGCGGACTGGATTCGGCAGTATGTGCAACAACAGGAAGAGGTACTTTTGTAGAAAGATTTTGGTGAACTTGCTCACTGGGTAAGAATGGACCATCTAGTTATGATGATCTGAATTAAGGACTGGATTTATTGTATGCTGTGAGTGTGACTCGGAACCCAGAACAAATATTGCTTGAGCTTTCAGGTAGATCATTTGCATTTTCTCTCCAGCGTATCTGGAAGTTTGACTAGAGAACCTGCCTTAGTCTAGTTTTTGGATGTGTCTCGATCCCCTCCTTGATTTTGTTGGACGATTGCTCTTTCTATGCATTGTGGTTGATTTCATTGGAACTTGGAAGGCTGCTCATTCTACTTTTTGTTGAGGTTTCAATTCATCCTCTATCCTATTTGCATTTCATGGATGATTTACACTTGCTTTTGCAGGAAGATTGGGAAACTCTTTCTGGTGATGGCAACGATGAAGGTGCTATAGAGGAGGTATCTCTTTCTTTTTACTTATTTCTTTCTAGTAATTTAGTTCTTCCTCTTCTTAGTAATGGATGTATGTTATCCGAGGTATCTCTTTCTTTTTATTTATTTCTCACAATTTATTTTGACCTCCTCTTTATATTGGATGCGTGCTATTAGTGTGTATTTTCTTTTTATTTATTTCTCACAATTTATTTTAACCTCCTCTTTATAGTGGATGTGTGCTATTAGTGTGCATTTGTGTCCATACATGTGGTGTGCAAACGTGCATGTTTGTCGACTTATGGGCATGTGCATGTGCTCTTGTCTTTTGGCCAATAATGAAGGAATACAGGGAGAAAAGCGTGAATCTAAGTATGGTTTTAATTAATTTATAGGCATATGATAGAATCCCAAGGGAATTT